>SNQJ01S0015637.1:60713-89958 GCA_010110895.2 Picea sitchensis | reverse complement strand
CAACCTGGATCATCAACCATCGTGTCAGAACATGTCAACAACATATCATCAAATCAATAACATATCATGGTAAATAAATCAACCCAAGTAGCACACTCCCTGACTCAATCCGGAGTCCAAGGGTTCCGTCGATGCCTCTGCATCCTCCAGGTCCAAAACCTTGCACATTCAATAAAACTGAGTCAATTGCACCTATCTGCATCAAATAGTAAAACATCATGTCGTCTATCATAACGCATCATAATCAAGTATAAATGTTTTAACATCAGAAATGTCCAGATCACTTGCGAGCAAGTGTCCTCAAATAATAAGTTTTCTCAGTGCACCAGAGCGGGATGTTACAGGACTCCACATGGAAGTCAGGAACTACAGAAGATACTCCTGTGCCCTCACCAATGAGAACTCAAAAAAATTCAGCAGCCCACAGGCTGCCAAAGCACCACGAACCACCAACTCCTCATCACTCATGACCTCCCTCAGTCGTGCCTAGTCCCTCTCCCTCCAACGGATCGACATCATCCAAAATGATCACCTGCATCCACATATACAGTACTCGATCAACCATCACAATTCATCAAAACACCAAAATCTCCTAAAAACAGATAAGTTTTTCTCACCCACATATTTGCCTCAAAGGCGAGGTTGTTATCCCCACAGGTGTGCACACATGCGCACCTATTTACCCCACAATAATGCATGTATGCGCGTCTGTTCAGCCCATAGGCATGCACCAAATGCGTGCATGTTCACTGCATATTTGCGCAATTGTCAGCAACACAGTCACGCACATATGTGCGAGTGTTCTTCAAACAGGTGCGCACCCCATGCGTGCCTATTTTCCCATGTTGCGTGCCCCCCTGCGCGACTATGCCCATTACAACCGTGCATTCATACGCGGGTCACCATTGATCTCCCATGCATTTTGGGGGCCCCACTGCCAAAAACCCACTGTACGGCCATCCATACGGTCCTACCCAAAAATTGACACCTAACTACTATACAGGAGGATGAGACCACTAACCTGACTCTCACACCTACCTGATCAACTTACTAGCACTACCAAAATCTCTGAATATTCTCTGGAATCTCCTCTCTGATCACTATAGCAACAAGTACAAATGAGGTGGCAATATGGGCCCTACAGCTATATATAGGCCCTTTTTGCCAAAACTTCCATACCCCCTTTCGGGAGCTCCAAACATCCATTTTTCGATCCATATTTAGGCATGGGATCATGATCCCTCCACCTACGCAGTCATTCTTCCCAGGTCACCATCCATCCCCGACCCCCGGGGATCCATTTTCTCATACCCCAATCAGGTACGCATGCTCATGTTCAAAATTATCAAATAGTTGTTATATGTTCATTATCTTCAGATATTGCTCACGTCGGGTATTTGGTTTTCGTGTGTGTAGGTACTTGGTCATCACACACCAGCGCGACCCCTTCAGGTATATTATCGACACTGGCATGTAATCATTCCCTCTTAATCTCAATTGCATCTCCAGTCACACCTTCTGAAATTTGCCTTTAGGGTCCCTATATCCAGCTCTGCAGTACTGCCACCTCCATTGCATTTTGGTACTGTCACCCAGTAGTACTCTCCCCCACATGAGTCATCCCATTCATAGTCCCCCTTGGCACTTTGACACTCATGCTATTTTCACCCTTTAGGGATGGGAGTCCCGATAGTCTTACGCATTTTTGAGAATCAGCCACATACTCCTTCTCCACCTTTTTCTAACTTTCCCAACGGCCTCCCAGGTTATCTCATCATGGTTCTATTTTGACTACACCTTCGCAGTATCATTTCCCATCCATTTCATCCACAATCAGTTTTCCCATCTGTGAATTCTCCTTCATTTATTTACCTCATACAGAGACCTACCCATGGGGACCCTCACCCTCCACCAGTTCCCTCCACAACTTGCACCCTCATAGGCCAAGCCATCTTGCACTAGGGAACCCATTTCTGTATTTGTACGCTCAGCCCCAATTATTTATTTACTTGGCAATTGTATAAAGCCTTTGATTCCAACATTTACATAGCTTTTTGTCATCACCTTGGACGACCTTCTTCCTTTTTGGAAAACACAACCCATGTTGCTCTTGGTTGGGGAATCCATTCTATTCTACCCCTGTTGACATAGTCCATAAGCCTCGACTATTCCACAGGCCACCTACCTCTGCTCTCTGAGTTTGTTCATTTTGTCCTGCCTTTGGCACAACTTATCCCCCATCTAGTTGTCCCCCTGACACTTGACCTAGTTGTATGGTTGCTTCCACTTCACATATATCCTCAACCAAGGGAAGTCTTGAGTCTCCATACATCTTGACTTCATCCATGTATCTCCTTAGTTTTTGATCCCATCCAGTGAATTTCCTTATGCCCTCTTCTTCTTAGCATCACATTTCCCTTTCTGTCGACATCAACACCATTTCTAGAAGGGCGAGAATATCTTGACTCTCATTACCTTTACAATGCGGAGCCTCAGACAGCACAGGGAGCACCATTATTTCTCTCTACTATAGTTGACCCCCATAACATTTGAATTCAACACTCTCTCATGTTACGGTGGGTCTTACTTTGCGACTATTACAGTTGTTTTTATATTTTCCGAAGACCTCTGAAATTTGTTGGGCCATCAATGCTCGCCAAATCCTTGATACTTCCTCCAAGTGTCATTGCTTACTTTTCAAAGTATTGTTCCTCATCATAATTGTCCTCTGCTCTTATCAACACGCCCCCGAGGGTGATGCACTCATCTTCACCAACATACCACTTCATCTATTGTCTTACAAATGTTTTGAGTTACATGACATGAGCATGGGGCATGCCTGCCTCGTTTGTACACAATTTATTTTTCACACCTTTAGAAAGGTCGGGTCCTATAGGTTCCCCCCTCCCTCTAATGGGTCACTCTTGATACTCTCGCTATCGCTCTTTTTTACAATAGTACTCTTAGTAGAAGAAAATTTGATGAATTTCGGCTATACGTATGCTCGTAACCTCATCTATCAGGGGGCGTTTGTTATCATTGAAATTTTTTCTGCAAATGGTTAAAGGAATCCAACATCTCCAAATAGCTATTAAGTTCACCCATGGACCAAAATTACCAAAAAAAAATTTCCAAAATGTCCAAAATTATACAACTAGTTATAAAATCAGGATGCTCTATGACTATACAGGGAGCGCGCGCACATGCACCATCAAGAAAAGCAGGAAAAGTGCACATGTGTACGATGCATGACTATGGACACTAAAAGACGTGCACACCTGAGAACGATGAATTTATGATGTTGGTCAGCCTCCCACCCACTTCTGGTTCAGCTTCCAAGCCGATTTGACATCCAAAAATTGGCTGAATCTGGCTGGGTGGCTGGTCAAAGACCTAAAGGTGCCCTAAACAACCCCTTGTTCACACTAAAAGATGGTTGCATAATACCTCAAAGTTGTGCTATAAAAATAGGCCATGGGTGTACTACATCTTCAAGGAATTCATTTGTAAGGTTATGTTGCTGCTATTCTCTTGGGGAATCCTCTTTTCTCATCAAGAGCATACTAACACCATTCCATTTGAGCTATTAATATCACCCTTTGAGTGGATTAGCTTGGGATTCTTTCACCGTTTCTTTCAAGTTTTCAAGTTTTAAGAAGAGCTCAATCTTGGGGGTCCAAGAGCCCTCCCTTGGAAGAAGAAGGGACCCAATGTCCCCCTTTCTCTTTGGTGTTTTCCTTTCACTAATAAAATCCTTTCCATTGGTGACATGAGTCTTGTTTGTTTCTTGTTCTTGTGTCCTTATGCACTATAGTTTATTTGTCTTTATCATTCCTAGTTTAATTATTAGCTTAGTCTTTTATGCTTTACTCTTATAACCCTTTCCTTTACTGTTGTCTTGCTTAGCTAACCCAACTAAGCTTGTAAGCACCTTTGTTTTTCTCATTTAGCTGACAAAATAGGCGCAACACAAGTGAAACACTTAGTCTTGAAATCAAATAACAAAATTATGAGAACCTTCATGATGAGGATCAAAGTACTAGTAAGGCGGACTTTTACTAAAGGATTAGGTTATCCCAAGGAAATCATGCACATTTCACAATTTGACAGATTTTCAAACTTAAAAGAAGCAAGAAAAGGTGATAATCACTCAACTTCAATCAAGCAAACCCAAAATAAAGTTTGTAGGAATCTAATGAAAATATCTCAGTCAATAATCTGAGAACACAGAGGAAAAATGAGCTCAAAACTGACCTGGGAAGGAGATCAATGCTCTTGAAATAAGGTACACAAGGTGTTGAAAAGCGGTCAATGCTCCAAAAAACACTATAAAGGAGTATTGATAAGGATTTTCAACACTCTGGGGGCCACTATAAGGAAGTGTTAAAGCCTGAAAGTGGTTGAAAAAACACAAAAAATTTCCCAGATTCAAATGGAATCAAGTGTTTGACTTAGTGAACTTCCCAATCATGATGAGGGAAGGGAAGAAATTAAAAAGAATATAATTAAAAATATCAAGTAACATTAAATATTCAAAAGGATATAAGAAACCAAGGAAAGACTATTAAAAGTTTGGTCCCCAGTGGAGTCACCAATTTTATTTTATGGTAAAGTTCCCCTGCGGATAGGTGAAACCCCCCTTTAGATCAAGACCCCTTATTTGATCCAACAACAAAAGGAAACAAATGGACACTAACTTCCCTTTATAACTACTACAACAACGAGATTAAGAGGAAATAGATGGATGAATACCTTTCTTTACGATGGTTGTCCTCATTGCTCCAACTTTGGACCTTGTTTACCAAGCTCTTAGATGCAATATAGGACCTACAATGAACATAGATGAATCTCCTTTATTCTACTCTATATTTTTAGGTGGATCACTTTAACAACAATAGACATGCATGTAAAAAGTGACACAAAACATGAATGGAATAGGCCAAGTTATATATTAATAGAAATTCATAGTGAAGCACTTACAATCCATGTTAAGATCCTGAATAATCTACAAATATACTTCAACAATAAACCAATAATAAAAACCAAACCATTCACAAGAAAATTAAACATAAGAATGTAGAGAAAACCCTTGAGGTAGGGTAACACCGCATATTATTCATTATGGAAGGAATTCACTCCTCAAACAACATTTTCTTGTTAAAATGAAAATATTCTTTACTATGTTTCATTACATTGCTTACACTTCTTTATATAGCTCTCTCTGTCTCCTAGGAACCTTCTAGAGAGCCTTCTCACATTTATTACATTTAACTACCATAGTGGGCCTTTATTAATATAGTGGACCTAGTCTACCTTACATTGAATGACCACATTCTCATATATTAAATGACTTCCACTAATAATACATAGCCACATTCCCATTGGGTACCTCCCTAGGTACCCCATATTACCTCCCTAGGTATACTACATTCCATCCCCCTTCACATGTTTCTTCCTCAAAACATGAGAAGAAACCATAAAATATGACAGGATAAGCAATGTATCCAACTGGTACCAAGTATGACCATCCATCCATCCCAATGGAAGTTGAACATGATGTCCATCTACTGCCTTGCCACCCTGATCTTGTTCTGCATCGTGTCGGGGTTGCCATGGGATTGTTTTTTTAGTATGAGCTCCTTTCATAGTGTCGATATTCCTCCATGCACCTCTTGATCAGTTTCATGTCTGATTCCCTATTGGTGCATAAATGTGTTGATGCACACACCATTTTCTTGATAATTGTTTTGTCTCTATATGATGTGGATGAAGATATACAAAAACTGTAGCAATCTGTTCTTTTTTCCACAAATATGAAACATGTTGTTCCTTTGAGTGAATGACCTCCTTAGGTTCTTGACTATGTCCTTCTTGTAGTTTTTCTTCATCTCCTTTTGTAGACTCTGCCTCTGATTCAACTTCAGACTTGACAATAACTTTTTTGCTAGCCTCCATGGGCCCATCTTTCTTACTAAGAGACACATCATGCAATGTGATTTTGGTTTTATTGTACCACAACATTAAAAACTTCTTTTTCACTTTAATATTAATGGTACATAAGCACTTGGATGGAATTAGCTGGTATCAAATATTAATCTTAAGTACCAATATTAAGTACTAAATACTTGCATACAGAAACACCGCAAAGATTCAAATAAAAATATAGAAAACCACCTTTTTAGTATATCAAAACCATTGGGGTAGGGAAACACAATACAATGGATCCTATTATGGAAGGGATCCTCTCCTATTCACTTTCCTCTTCGAGGGGGATTCCTCCTAATGAGCTTCAACTCCAAATACAATACTTATCTTCATCAATCATATTTGTAGCATGAAAATTATAATGCAACACATATTTGTCCATGGTGATCTTCAAATATTTAAAAATTTGAACAATTTCACCCTTAACCTGTGTGTTGTGAATATTCTTTGCAGGAACTTGCAATCTATTAAACAACTAAATATTGATAAAATTTTGTTTGCAGCTAGGGTTAATAAAAAGAATGACATTTTCTTTATGAATACAACCATGAACTTGTAATATAGATTTTCCACATGAAAATAAAATCTTGGTGATGTCTTTATTGTTACTCTTTCTATGATACCACTTGTCTAAAAGTATTTTTTCAAGTTCTTCCTCAAAAAGTGACATCCACTCAGAATGGTGAAATGATTTCCACCATATGAGAGCATCATCTTTGAAACCCCATTCTACAAAAGATTTCCACTTCTCTTTCCATAATGACTTATGAGATTGTATAAATTATTCAATACTAGGGCCACTATCTCTTCCATTAAAAAATATAATTCTTGGAATAAATCTTCAACAAAAACTAGGGTGTAGAAATAACTTAGTGCAGAAAATCACGGCCTTTTCTGGAGAAACCCTGAAAAACTGCTGAATTTAAAATGCTCATAACATTACTTCTCAGACTCCGTTTCATCTGATTATTTTTTTAAAATTGGGTATTTTTTCAAGAGGAATTCAAATATATATATATATATATATATATATATTCCAAATTAAGATCATAAATCTTCATATATGAACCTTAAGTGTGCGACCCTCTTTTTCCCTAGAAACAATTTGAAAAAAGAGCAAAAAAATCTTCCCTTCTTTGGCCAAGGAAACTGCTCTGATACCAATTGTTAATATATTGAATAATATGAAAATATACTTCAGAAATAAACCAATAATAAACACCAAACCATTCATCAAAACACTCAACACAAGAATGTAGAGAAAACCCTTGAGGTAGGGTAACACCATATATTATTCCTTATGGAAGGAATGCACTCATCAATCAACACTTGCTTGTTACAATGAAAATAACATTCACTATGTTGCATTAAATTTCTTACACTTCTTTATATAGATCTTTCTATATCCTAGGAAAGTTCTAGAGAGCCTTCTCACATTTATTACATTTAACTACCATAGTGGGCCTTTATTAATATAGTGGACCTAGTCCACCTTACATTGAATGACCACATTCTCATATATTAAATGAATTCCAATAATACTACATAACCACATTCCCATTGGGTACCTCCCTAGGTACCCCATATTACCTCCTTAGGTATGCTACAATCTAGCATTGGCGTTACAACAACTCTTCCAATATATCTTATCCAATCCTCACCTGAATGTCTCAAGATAAGAATTATGATGCTCTCATGGATTCTAGTCCATTTTCACCTTGGAATGCACTCATTATATAGGAGTTGGAGGCTTAACCATCATGAAGTATTTTAGGAAATGGCTGAGGATGTTTCTCCATAAGTTGAGATTGAGATTACTTAAAATGGAGCCACGAGATATGACTCAAACCCTTGACTTCATCTTCTCGAAACTAACCCTTAGAATAAGGTGGGATATCCATAACTCCCTCTAACCACTTAAAATATCCCCAAACATTGAGCATAGGGCGTTGAAAATGATCCCTATACATGGGTAGGGGAGAATTGACAAAAGTTCAACACTCCCTATACATGGGCAGGGAATCATTGAAAAGAGTTCAATGCTCCCTATAAATGGGTAGGGGACTGTTGACATTAAAAAATGGTCAAAATATCAAGGTAAAAGGAATTGTTTCGACCTTCACATGATGAATTTTTATCCTGCAAAATGACTAGGGATTATCAAAAATGTTCTCACATGGTAATAAAGTTGCAACACTTATTAAAGTGCATACGACACTTAGAAAGGTGCATACGACACTTGATAAAGTGCATGCGACACTTAGTAAGGTGCATAGAACACTTGATAAAGTGAATGTGGCACTTATTAAGGTGCATATGACACTTGATAAAGTGCATGTATCACTTATTAAGGTTCATACAACACTTGATAAGGTGCATATGACACTTATGACACTTAATTTCAACATTTAGGTGTGTAACAAGGTTCTTGCTATTGTCCAATTAGTTGACTAGGTCAAATTATTTGAAATATATACTTAAACCGAGGCGATAGACATTATACACTTTGAAATTATGGGAACAAGCTTTACTCCACATCATTTAATTCATGAATATGTTTACTTAGGATGTTCACATTCTATTATATAGTTGGTTCTCTATATATATTGGTAACGGTTAAAAACTTGTTTTTTAAACATGTAAAGTGTACATCAAAATTCTATCCAAGAATGTACAAATTAATGTTTCACAAAGTAGTTAGTAAATGAATGATTATGAGAGTATTTTTATTCAAGAGAATTGTAAAGTTGTTGTTTGAATCATACACATAAAAAAAATTACATGAAAGATATTAAAGTCTAGTGTTAGCAATCCAAAAATATTAAAAAAAATGTTGTGATAGTCATTGTTGAAAATTGTAAGGAGGGGTTAAATGTGCATCTTTCAAAGTAATGAAACCCCCTCCACTTATGTAATATAAGTATTTTTCTATACGATGCCATCGGTTCCTTGCCGACGTCTGTTGATTTCCAATCAACAACATTTAGTTGATTTTGTAAAGGTCTAGTTCCAACAAAAAAGTGTCTTTATTTTCCATTGATTAGTTGAGTCAAGTCATGATCATACAAGGTTGTATTCAAGTCCTCCTTCATGTAATATCAAACATATACTCCATATATGCTTAGATATTGTAAAATCATAAAGAATCACATCCAAATTCTGTGAGTAGAAAATCAAAGCAGCAAAATATTAAGGATTGATTATGAACATTTTGGAATCGGATAAAGGTATTTAAGAAAGAGACATAAAATGATGAGACACACACAAAAGAGATTAAAATAAAATATGTAAGAAAATTAAATATTGAAATGATTGATCCCCTTGGTACAAAAATTTGTAGAATAGTTCCTGAGTTGTGAGCTCAAAAGCCAAAAAACAGAGAAATGGTAGGTTGGCAAAGGCATGGTGTTCGACCATAGGATGTGTGCAGGGGAAACATGAGCACAACTTAGGCCAAGAATCCCTCCAAAGGCACGATGGTGTAACAAGAGATTCAATAGGATCATTACTGAGTGGGGTAGCTTAGTGTTGGAGAGTCACTGACTACATAGGAATTTACCAGATTGAAGACGAAGGATAAAGAGTAACATGTCATCAGTTATTTGCACACTTTCTAGGGATGAGAAAGGATTTGATTTTGGGGGAGATGTTGGGAGGACTTTTAGTCCCTTGTAACAAGCCATCGTACATTATACACTAGAATAATAATGTATGAATACACGTAATAAAGTATGTAAATGAATGTAGAGGATAAATGCAACCTAACGAAAGATTGGTTGAAGTGGGTAAAACCACTCCAACCATATATCTATTGTATAACTACTCATGAATATGGAATACAAACTTGGATGGATATCCTTCTCATGTATCTCTCTCTCTTCTTGACTATGTATGTGTCATTATTATTTCTCCTATAATGTAACTCTCTCTTCTTGAATGCATCCCTCTGACTCCCTGGACTATAACACTTACCCCGAGCTTGCTCTAAATATTTCTGCAACTTTTATTTGAGTTTCTATTATTTAGAAATGACTCCTTCTGTTCTATCAATTGATCTTTCAAAATATCAATTTCGTCATTTTTATAGGTTATAAGCCTTTTTAGATCATAAAATTCAATTTCCTTAATATTTAAATTAGATAACTCATTTTCCAATTATTCTAAAGGACCTATTGATGTGGATGATTGAACTGATGAAGGATTTAAACACTTAAGTTCACTTTTATCCTTTTCCAATGTTTCAAATTGATGTTGATATGAACCAAGATGATTATTCATTTGAACCATTTGTTGTGGTAACTGATATTTTTCCTATTGCATTGCTTGAAGTTTTGGTGTATGTACATGATCAATATCAGGCATGTTAAGCTTCCTTTTTAACTCTTGAATTTTTGTGTTATTATTTTTTATCAGAGCCTATATATATTTTGCATCATGGGGATCTACACCCACGTCTATTATCCATTTCTCTAATTCATTTATCCTTTTTTTTCTTGTGGCTACCTTATCTTGCTTCCATTTCTTCTCAATATTACTAGTCATTGCTTGAATTATTCCCATATTGTCTGAGGTCTCTAACAATTCTCTAAATACCATCTCACCTATTTTTTTGTGCAACTCCATTTTATCCACCATATTTATTCCATTTAATTTCAATTTGAACCTAGTGGATTTATAATCGTGAGATTGTTTTACTATTTGAGCTTTAGGTTTCAATATGGCGATATTCAAATATCCTTCTTTAAAATATAAGGCCAATAACAATTTTATTTGATAAGATACATGCTTCCATATTCGAGAGTAAATCTCTCTTCTTATTTCAATATTTTGATTTTTTATTTCCATAAACTACGAAAAGAGATTGTTTTGACTTTTGTATCCTGAATCTGCAGTGTTGTCTTGTCCTTCATGGGTATTTGAACTTTCTATAACAGATGAAGGGATATTATCTACAAAAAATACATGCAATATTTCTATAGGAGTCTATATTAATTCACCTTTTCCCTATTCTTTATCATATGTATTCTATATTTTATTTTATTGTTCATATTTGTCCATATTAGAAATAGTTTGTGATGACTCTAGATATATTATTTTATTATCTTTCTCCTATTTCTATGGAGTCTCGATTATTAATGTTTGAGTTGTTTGTTCATTCTATATAGGATTATCTTTTTGAAGAACTATAACTTGATTTTGTAATAATGATAGATCACCTATCTATAATAAGTATTGTACATGCTTCAAACTATCTTGATTTGCAAGTTTCTCCAATTTTGGATTTGACTGATGAGTATAAGGAGAAGATCCAAATGACACCCTTTCATTTGAGATTATTTGATAAGGATCATAATTCCATTCTTCTCCTAGCTTAAAATTCAAGTCCAAAATCATTTTTTCAACTATTCCTTGAGATTTTCTTGTGATTTCCAAAAAAGGACCAACCTCCTTTTTTAATAGGAATGTCACTTGATGTTTCTTGGAAACAAAAGTTTCATAATTTGAATCAATACTTTGTTTGATGTAATCTAAGGAAAATATTTGGGGTGTCAAAAACATTGGTAATAGAAAAGGATTCGACTCTGAACCATATATCCTTATGATTGTATGATTTTCAAAGAAAAAACAATCTCCAACTTTGGTGTATAGACTCAACTACAATATCCTACTAGATTCTGGGAGTATCCTTGGTGGTGAAATCTCATGTAAAATAGTATATTTAATAGACATAAATTGATTAACATACTTAGAAAAACCTTTGTTTTATGTCTACCTTCTTACCAATGATGTACATTCAATAACTAACCAAAGATTAACAAGTTCATCTTCTATTTTTAGTTGAATATTCTAAAAATGAGAAGCTTGAAAATATAGAATTGAGTAGACAAGATACAATTGAAATCAAAAATATTTGCTTGCGTGAAATTCCTTCAAATGGTAGTAAATGATATCAACAAGGAATTGAGCATAATGAAATTTGGTAAGAGAATTCTTATAAGGAGGACAAATAGATGACATAAACCCTAAAATAGTTTCATATATATTTCTATTATGATCATACATTAAAATTAGACACATCATTGTTGTGGCTTCTCTGGAAATTTCAAGGAAATTATTGGATTTATATGGAGGAGTGTTGGGAATAAAAATATCTTTATCCATATATGACTGTAACAATGTAGCCTTTTCACCCGAATTCAAAGAAGTTTAATCGACATACATGGTTTCTTCATATAGGGTTTATCCTTCAAGGTTTTGGGGAAGAGATAGAATTTTTGAAATAGACTCGACATTGATAAAGAATATAATGGACCCATTTTCAAATGCCACGAACTTTTTCTTAGAATTAGATAGTTATTTTCACACCAAGAGACAAACTTGAGAAAAAAATAGGTTTGGGGAATTATGAATTTACCCAAGTTCAAATCCTTATGTAAATCATGCAAATCCCTAAATCTATCACATACTACCTTTCTTAACTCATAAGTATCAAACTGTGATAGAACGGTTTCAAAAATTTTACAATCATGGTCGATTATGATTTTTTTTATCAGAAACTCAGGGATTACCAAATTGACCTCCTTTCTCCATCTATATTCATTATAAACAATAAGAATACATTTGAAATAAGGAAATGAAAAAACTACTTGAACTTATTTGTCAAAGAAAAATTTAACTTCTTTTATTGGAGTCTTCTATACTCGTAACAATGTTTTTCATGTGCATTTACCTCATTTGCTTAAGGGGAAATTGTTTTATTTATTTTTAAATCCTTTGGATTACATCGACATAGGAATTTTTTATTTGGAGGAGCTACAAATGGATACCATTATATGTTGATGTCATCTTCCACTTGATTGTACTATGCTTACATCATTGTGCCACTTGTCATCCATTTGTGCATTTTGGGGGTGAACTAAAGTAGTTTCATAATGCCACCCTTGTGTAATGAAATGAATTAGGTTGTGACACTCTATCACTAGTTAATACAATGGTTTATAATTTAGGCCCCTGACCCCTTGTATCCAATGTGCACTTTCACCAACCGAAATAAGCTGAGATTGTCAATCTTCGATCTATATGAATGGTTCGATTATGTATTGAATTTTCATTTCAAACCTTGTTTGTTCTTTTTGTGAGTAAAACAATATGGAAAAGAGATGTAGTATACATGGTATCAGACCTAAAATAAGGAGTGAATGACATGTAAAACTTGAAGTAAATGGAACTCAAACAGAGCCATTGTAAACAATTTAATATTGAACAAACAACTACATGATCTACATTCTCTATCTACATCAACAACATGACTACTTATTGAATACATTGTGGGGTCGATCCCTCCTTGGATGCATAGGTGGGGTTGATGTCTCCTTGCACGAGTCTTCTCCTCTGTGTGCTCTTCTTACTAGTAGGTGTTGATCCAATGCAAATGTCAATGGATTGTTCCTTTGCACACTCTCCATACTGGAAAGAAGGGTCGATCAAATGCAAATTTCAGTGTGTTTCTCCTCTACAAACTCTCCTTATTGGTAGGTTGGGTCTATTAATTCAGTGGTAAATCAGTTTGGGAGTGGGTTTATTTGGTTGGGGGTTTGGCGCCATAACGTTTTTTAAGTTTGAATTTTGTTTTTCATTTTTGTTTATTTTTATTTTTTGTAATATAATTTATATTTATATTTGTGTTGGGCGCGTGATATGATTGATTTAATGACATTAATTAGATCCTTTTTGGCCAAATATGTATATGTGTTTTCCTATTTTGAAGAGTTTTTGAAGAGATTTTGTGTCAAATCGCTATGATTCATACCAGGTATGTGTGATTCATGTTTTGTGATGATTTTGAGTATAATTCAGCATGTTTTTATGATTCCAGGAAATTAATTCGCATTTTGTGTGTCACAGGGAAAAATCACAGCTTGTTTTTCCATACGAAACTCCGTCCGGTACTCCATCCGATACTCAATCTAGTACTCCATCCGACACTCCGTCCTGCACAAAAACCATGGGTAATTTGGCGGTTAGCATATCGATGGCCAACAATGAGAGAATCTGAGACATGGTTTTTTCTTGTGCTCGTGGCCTCCAGCTACTGAGCTTCTGGAAACTCGATTTGGGTTGTTATGCTGGGCAATTATTGGATCACCTTATTTCTAGAAGCCACCAACAATTAGGGCATATTAAATGTGATTTGTTGTTTTTAGAGAAGGTTGACCCTTCCAGTGGTCGACCTCTCAGCTTGTAAACTTCTAAATGCCGCCTCAGTTGTCAAACAGATAGAGTTAGAGAGAAAAAGACAATTCAGCTCTATTTTGCTATTTTCATATACATTTTGCTAAAATTGTGTAAAGACTGCATTTTTTTATTTTAATGGTGAATTCGCATTATTGAGCTCATGGTTCGTCTTTGAAGGTTAGCCACGACTTCTTGGGGGTCCCACCAACAGTCTTGGTGAATATCCAATTAGTTTGCTTGTGAATTAAGTAGTGTAGTTGTCATTTTATTCATTTCTTGTACATTAGTTTTTCATTATGTTTCTTTACTGTATAACTTGTTGTTTATAATTTAATTAGTTTAGTTGAGTTTTGCAGGTTATTATGGTGGCTATTGTTAATATGAAATGATCTGTTAGTTGATAGAAGATAATCTTGCAAGCTTAGATACTAATCCTATGTGTAATTAGATGATAGATTAGATTTTCTTTATGCTGAAACAAAGTTTAAAACATAGTTAGAATAGAGTTTCTAGTTCATGGTTTCTTTGGCAAGTTTCGATGGATGGATAGTTGTTAGTTTGCTTATCTAATTGTTGTTTAGTTTTTCTCATTTAATTGTTAGTTAGTTTTCTTATTTTCATATACTGAAATAATATTTAATTTATGTTTTATGAGTATTTCCTCTTTTTCAATTTGAATTGCTAGAATAGAATTAGTTAAATTTATTTTCATGCAATTTCATTTTCTAGATTTAGGTTTCAATTTCAATTCAAAGTTAATTATTGAATTTAGTTTTCAGTTATGAATCTTAGTATGAATTTTCTTAATTAGTATAGAATGCAATTGAATTTACTATAATAGTGTTTTTTACTGTTGATGATTAATGCATGATTGAATAATCATATGGATATGCAGGATAGTTAATGTTGCTTCTATAATGGTTGATTTCTCACTGGATTGTCTAATTCACACTTTTCACTTTGCTATCGAAATAAAAATTGAGTTTATTCCTCTTGAATTATCGTTCATTGTTATGTGTCATCGTGATATTATAAGACACTCGAGACACAACCATCAACACTATATTCGAGTTTCCTTGATTTTGTAGGATTAGAGAATAATTTCTTGCTTTAGTAGATTAAAGAATAGTTTGTTTATCATAAATTAAAGAGTAGTTTCTAATTACTTTTATTGTCATAATGTTTTCAATTGAGTAGATTAAGATTTCCTTTTTATAAATTAGAAGTAGTTGTAAAGTTTAATTTAATAATAGAGTTCATTTGCTTCTTAGCTTAATTAGTTGCTTATTGAGTAATCTTAATTAGTTTACTTGTTTTAGAAGTCATCATAGGTTAGTTAGTTGATTGTTTGCTTGTTTACTTGCTTTAATAGGGTAGTTGCTTACTTATTTACTTGTGTTTATAGGATAGTTGCTTATTGAATTTGAGTAGGTTAATTAAAGTAGTTTGTTGTTGTTATTGCTTATTAGGTAGATAGTTTTATTTTGCTTATTGTCATGATTAAGTTAGTTTGATTTAAGTATGGTTTTCATTTTCTTTCTTAGGACTATCCATTGATCCTTTGTTCAAAAGTTACTTAGGTTGCATAGTTTAAATTTCTTAGTAGGGTTTGATCATTAGTAGTCTTTTCTTGAGTAGATTAGCCCTTCAGTATCTCATTTCCTTAATTAGACTATACTACCATCCTTTCTACCTTGGCATATATATTGCTCCAACTTTAAGTTTACTTAGATTGGGTTGACAATTTAATTGAGGGTTTTTAGTGTGTTTTTAGTGCATATAGAACACCCATCAATTTGTATACAATATGTTTTATATAGGTATACATCACCCCCTTAAAAATTAAAACCACCTAACCCATAACTACTAAATTCCCTACCCCCTTAACCACACAATCCCTAACTGCTAACCCTTGACCCTAAACCATGTCCAAAGCCCCCAAAAACCATTTTTTGTGTTAAACCTTGTGATGGGTATCATATGACCCTTGCATTTCAAAGATTCCATTTAGGCCCTAGGTAGTAGTTTTGGAGCATGCACATGGTTCCTATGGTGGATAAGGGTGGAGGGTTAGAAATTTATCAAAGTTATCGGGTCGAGGGTTAAAAAATGGTGGTAGATTATCAATATTTATTGATAGTTATAAACAATCAACACATGTTCAATATGGGTTAGGATATTATAGGTTGGTGGGTTATGAGGGAAATCAAGGTCAATGACTTCTAACCAACCAATGATACATAGAAAATATGTAACATCCCGCTCCATTGAGCACACTTTTATTGACATATTCTTTGAGGACACTTGCATGCAAGTGATCCAGTTATGACATATTATGATTTCATTTCGATTATGGGTTGTATATGATGAGGATGTGTATTGTGACTTAGTGTTATTTGATGTGTGTGTATATATATATATATATATATATATATATATAGATATAGATATCGATATTGGCAGATATTATTGACAAGTTTACCTGAGTGTGCAGGACACATGACATATTATGGATACTAATGGCATCAACGAACTTCCTTGGATTCCATATTGAGTCAGGGAGTGGATTGTATTTGTTTGAGTATTTAATTTTACGCATATGTGATATACGAATGATTTCAATATGATTTATGTATATGGATTACTGACAGTGTTTTTTTCAGTGGATGCAGGCTTGACGATGCTTACTAATTCGACTCACATAAGGAGTAGAGGGGTCATGCACAGAAACCATACATTGAGGGAGAGGTGTGGAAACGCCCCTGTCACAGCCTACTAGCACTCTCGTCGTGGTATGAATTGTAGGTTAACAATTACCTAGTTTGATAGGCCCACAATGTCGTGAGGGAGGACTAAGATAGTTGCTCAAAAAGATTTATAAGGGGAACGCAATAAGGCAGAGTCCTTATTCCTTAGAAGCCCTTAGTCTCTCACAAGGTCGACTGAGTGGAGTGTTGACTCCAAGGGTCGAAAAAACTTCCAAAGCAAGTCAAATGCGAGTGGCACCCTTGGAGCACAGAGGTGCGTCTTGAAGGGAATGTCGTGTAATTAAAAACTTGAGTGAATAAATCTAGGTGGCCTAGAAAACATTGAAATGATTAAACCTTGTTGGATTAAAATAATTAATTAAACAATGAATTTATTAATTATAAATCCCAATAAAAATCTAATCTTAAGTCTACAATTAAGTCTAAGTCTAAATTTAATTAAGGGACTAAATGAATTATGACATAGTTAAAAGATTGGAGAATAATCAAACTTTAGGAAAAATGGGACTAAAATATAAGGATTGGATAAAATGTACATGTGTGCAAGAAAATAATAAAGGGATTTTTAAAATAGAAAGTAATAAAATATGAGAAAATAAGTGTACACATAGAATAGTATCTAGAGTCAAACTACCACTAGTCTAATTAGAAGAAGACTCCTAATTCAACTCTACCTAATATCTAGTTAGGAGACACTCATTAAATGCGATTTTGGGGAACAAATGAACAACTAAGAGTGAAAATAGGAACACATTGGGGAATGTGAGGGAAACTGGATTTTTAAATAAAATAAAAATGGTGTTTACTTGTGTAACTTTGGGAGAGTATGACAAGCCTGTGGGTGAATATTACTAATTAAATTAATTAAAAGGATAATTAAGTGTGGATGAGGACATGCGTCATTTGGTATATTTTATAAAACTAATGGTGTAGAAGGGAAATGGATCTCACTTATTCTTGATAAACTAGTTATGCTGCCAAATTTGTTTTCACTGTGTTTTACTTGTGAGAGTTGGGATACCAAGCTTGTAGACAGAGTGGAAGCTATACCTTGCGAGGCAAGCCTTGGAGCTATTTTTTGTTGATTTCTTGTGTGTGGCCCCTTTGCGACTTGAGGGACTAAGGGGGAAGAAGAGTACCCATAGCATTGGCTAGGAGGTACTGGTGAAGTCTTTGTGATTAATAAGCCAGATCAAAAGAGGAGTGCAAGTCGTTGACGAACATCATCTATCCTCCATCTTAAATGATTTCGGTGTTTTATTTCTGAATTATTATATTGTAATAAGAATAGATTTTATATATATGAATTATTAAAAATCATTGCAGAAAATTTTAGTAAATTATGGGAATAAAATTTACAAGCTCGAGGAAGAGCCTTATGTAATCTATAAATCGATTTTTTTTGTGTTTCTTGTCATTTACATTTTACAATCTAGGATGTAAAATTTATTTAACCGATGCCAAGTCAAATCACAACTGATGTACTTAGAAATTTAGTAAATCGCTTCCAACTCATATCATAGCTCCTGTATTTAGAAATTTATTAAATCGCTGCCAATTCATATCACACCTCATGTATTTAGAAAATTATTTAATTGCTGCCAAATCAATATGCGACTTTGAATTAGGAATTTATCATGGACGCTGCGAATTAATTTGCACCTCTGGAAATTAACACTTTTGGACCTTGTCAAGTTTGAATGTTTTTTGAAAAATTAGAAAATTAGTTGGCCATGTGATCTATTACAAATCCGAAATTTGAATTTCTCGATTGTTGTTGAGTAAATTCAGTTCGAAGTTAATTTGGCTGATCGCTGTAATAAATTTCGCAAACCATGAACATAGAATTATTTTGATTGTGGTCAAATAAATTTATTTACCTAGAGGGAGAAATTCATAAGATCGCTATCATTTAAAGTGGAAGCTCCTGAATTTGAAATTTGTATGGTTACTGCCAAGTTATTGTATATAGTGCATTGTACAATTTTAATTACATTTCCGGAATTATAGAAATCGTAGAGTCGCTACAAAGCTATCCTTTCACTCTGAAAAATTGTATGGCCGTAGAAATATTATTTGCAATTCTTGTGTGTAGCACACTAGTATTTAGTATAAACCGCAGTACTGAAAATTAATAGATCTGGAATGTTTGAATGGATGCCAAATTAAAATACATACCTGAAATGCAGATATCCACTTGAATGTTTCCAAATTAACTTACAGCTCCTAAATTAGAAATGTGTAGGGTCTCCGTTAAGTTATTTTCACTTTGGATAATTTTAGATTGTCTTTGGGTCATTACATTTTATATGAAATTTAGAATTAGAAGTCCGAAGGGTCTCTGTAATTTTTATTGCATTTCAAAAAGTGAAATTCGTTGGGGTTTGTTTATCATTATCGTGCAACTCAAAGCTAAGAATATGTGTTCATAAAAGTAAAATAAAATGCTAGAAGTTAGATTTAAATTATGAAGTATTTTTATGGAAGTCAAATTAGATCTCCGTATGTTCCTCGTATAATTAATTATATGTCTAGAAATCAAGCTCATAGTGATGCTATAGCTTAGACCTGCATTTCGATTGTGAAATCTGTGTGGTTGTTGTCAACGAAATTATAGAAACGGTAGTTACACATTCCATGTGATAGCTACCAAACCAATGTACAGATACGGAAATTACAATTTTGTGTGGCCACTGCCATTTTATTTACAGTCTGGAATTACAAATTTTTGTTAGGAGCGATGTAGCATTTCATTGCTTTTCTAGTTGAGTTTCCTTTATGGTCACTACACATTTAGTTATGCACTTCGAAACTAGAGTTGGGTATGGTCGCTGCCAAATTAATGAGCAGAACTGGAGATATAACTTAGGATTGTGAATTGTTGTTGTCATTTCCTAGGCGGGCAATCTATTTAGAATTCATGTTTGTTAATTCTGTATTCACCACAAAAATTAACATATTAGCTCAAGTTTTCTAAAGGAAATAATTGTTATTATTGACTAATGTAAATTTTAAGGAAAGCCTCTATTACTTACTACCTTGATTAGAATAGATAAGGCTTGAATATTTGGACTAAGAGTAAGAGCTAGCTAGTGTTTTTCCATTGATGTCCTCATTAAATTGCATATTAAAATGATAGTAGGATACTCAACTTAATTCTCGTTATCATTTTTGCACACTTGTATCTCTTCACTAAGAAGGAAATTGTGTCAGTTACATAGAGATGGAAATATTTTAGCCACGTCCATTTAAGTGATAATAACAACATAGTTATATGCACATTCCATTATTAAATGCGAATGATTAAGTTAATTTTTAAAATAATGGTTGTTTGACATTGTACCATCATTTAAGTGATAATAACAACATAGTTATATGCACATTCCATTATTAAATGCGAATGATTAAGTTAATTTTTAAAATAATGGTTGTTTGACATTGTACCATTAGATTACACAAAACCTTTAGATTAATGATACCCATTTCTAGATCTTTGAGAACAAAGAGAAATTAAAACTTTTGGGAGAACTTAGAATCTGTGAATGGAAATGATAGCATCTCATTAATTTTCATTAGGACAAATGTTTTATGGATTCCCATCTCTCTTGATATTTTTGTCAGAATACAACCTCTTTTATTGAATGCCTTACTACGTAAATTGTGGATGCACTTAATGTAGGGTGAAATTATTGGTTAAGAATCATGATGCATAAGTAGTAGTATTAAGCAATATTGATCTGTGGGGTATCATGAATGATTGAGTAGCAACGATCTACAATACTCTATGGCTTGATGACTTAATGAATATACTCTTGTTTTCATATTAATTGGTTTTCTTTTTATTCTTCATAATAAAATTGATATTATGTTCTTTCTCAAAATGCATGGGTGTTTCTTAAATGATTGTTTATGCGATGTGTATTATTATATTATTCCTCGAAGAATTTATGATTAAGTATTGTTGTTGAAATTAGTCTTGAATTTCATAATAGGATTGTGGTTAATTGAATTAGATACCTCCTTGTTCTATAGAACAATCGCTAGTCCTGAGACTTTAAATGGTCAAAATCAATCAGATGAATATTGGACTTGAGCGTTCATTATGTGTCTTGGAGGTCCTAACCTGGCAGGATAGGTTGGAAAGGTGGATATCTTTTGTTATCTTTATGTGATATGGTTGATCTTGATTAATAGGATGTTGTGTTCAAATTATTGTTGTGGATGTGATGAGATTTGAATGTGTATTTATTAATGTATGTCATTGTCGCATATCACTTGTCCTAACAGTTGTTTCAAAAAAAAATTTACCTCTACAATACTCACTTGTTTTGATGTCATAACGGAGGGGACTTTACAAAATGGCGCAAAACTTAACAATGTGTATTTAACCCATATAATAAAAAACTTTAGAGAGAATAAATAAGAGAAAATATATAATCACATACCTCGACCTACATTTCAACAATTAAATATCATTGATCTTCTTCTTCATTCAACTACACATATGCATCATCTAGTTCATAATCGACGTTGAATGGATTGGCTAAAGAAACATCATCATCAATGCCATTTTTTATAATTCCATCGTCAATATGATCATTGAGAACATTGTCATCTACATCTACTTGAAATTCTTCGTATTCCTCATTTAACATGGCTACCTGCATCCATGATCAATATTGCGACCATGGTAGGTGTTAACACATAAAGATGTATAGGTTGTCAAAAGTTTTGAATCATGTCTCATGTAAATAAATCAAGGTGATTTATTTTTAACCTTGGGTCTAAAGATGATCAAAATATATTTTTCTAGTCTTGGTGTCATGATGGTGGTTTTCATTATTAGAAAAAAGAAGGAAGGTTCAACTGTCTCTTGCTATTTTCATTTGCAAATATATTGTTGCAAATTGTTCTTTGCTGCAAACTCTCCTAGAACAGTTGGTTCCAAGTTAAACGCTTGAAGGTTGATGGTTCAAATTTATGCAGCAAGGGGTAAAAATCATATGCTAGATACTATTACTTGATATTCAAAATTCCATCATTTTCAAACCATTTTAGTCATCAAGAGATCCATTTTTCTACGTGATTTTACATGCTACAAGTCAAACTAGTGTTGTCAACTCTCTTTTTTGCACAATTTCTTTGGAATATGGCTATTCAAGAATTCATTTATCCTTGTCATCATCATTTCATCCAAGCTTACATCTTCAGTTACATCTTATCCTTTGCAATACTGTAAAACTTACTTGCAACAATACCCTAAGAAACATTTTTTGTCTTATGATTTCTTACTTGTTGTTTTGGAAGACATTTTTCATTACTCAGAGGTTGAAGGAATATTTATCACGGTCCAACAGATTATTTTGGCAAGTTGGAATATTTCTTGCATAATTTAAATCCTTTTTCAAGAAAATCGACACCTACAGGAAAGTTCATAGCACCATTGTCAGACGCTACAAACTCATTTCCTGTAGCAACTTCTTCTAAAGATTTTATCATAAATTGAAAATGGTGATGTTGGTTCTTATAAAACAATTTTTGGAGGAGAATGATTATGGCATTGACTCCATGACCAAAAATCAGCCTGACCCATTTTGGCATTTGAAAGATAAAATTAAAACACTAGTGCGCTACAAACTGTCGCTGCAAACTCATTTCCTGTAGCACCTTCTTTTAAAGATTTTATCATAAATCCAAAATACTGATGGGGGTTCTTATGAAATATTTTGTGGAGGAGAATGATTATGACATTGACCGGATGAAAAAAAATAATCCTAACCCATTTTTTCATTTGAAATATAAAATTAAAACACTAGTGCACTGCAAACTATCGCTACAAACTCAGACAATTATTGAATATTCTCCTTCTTTGGAGGTTTCCACCTGTCAAGGAGGGTTCAAATGACTTATGAAAGATTAGTTAGATGCTAAAGGGCACATGCACCTAATATTTATGTCAATTAAAACCTCATGTAGTGAGTTGGAAATAAATTTATTAATGACTTCCAACAACTTCCTAAAAATCAACCGTTTGTTGGATTTTTGTCTCTTTGACTGTTGCCACCCATCTCTAAGGCCCATAATCTAATGGAAGTGATGGGATTCGACATCCCAATCATATTTTGGATGCTATTTTATATTTAATGAAGGAGAGGGTTGCGTTCATGACTATAGAGAGCTTGAGAGAGCTACAGGGGAAATTTATTTGTGTATTTGTAAGCCTGAGGGCATGTGTTGTAGGCATTTCTGCCATTAGAGATTCATGAAAGTTGTGATACCAGACTATTTTTCTCTTGTTTCCATTATTTCTTATCATCTTTATTGAGTAATATTTATAGACTTTGAAGATCAAAATATTCCTTTGGTTAATGGATTCATGAGTTGCAAATCTTTTGTGGTAATTTCCTTTTAAACATTGATTATTGTTCAAGCACTCTTTAATCTATCTTTCAAAAAATATCTTTGTTAAGTACATATTCTTCTTTTTGTTCACCTTCTATTCTTCTACTCATCCTTTCATAAGAATTTTTTCTGGTAGGCAACCTGATTGACTTTGATCTTCATAATGTTATGACTTAATTCCCAATAGAAGGCATTTGCAAGCAGTTTGTTGCCCTCCCTTTTAATCTTCTCTTGGTGATCCACCAAGTATAACATGTTTTAATCATTTAAATCAAATGGGTATTGGGCTCACTCTTTCTGCAGTCTGGAGTGAATTCTAGTGCTAATAGTAGGTCTGCCAATATTTTTCTGGTTAATAATATGCAGGCCCCATGGTGAAAAATGCACGCCCTAAAAGGGAATAATGCATAAAATGCATGAAAATAGGGTATGATGAAAAATGAATTCCCTAGGAAGAAAAATGAATGCCTTCTATTTGTAATTGTATGCTGACCTTATGAAATTACATGAAAATAAGGTATTGTGGAAAATGCACACCTCAATTTGAAAATGCATGTTGAGTGCATGGGATTGCATGTTTACATAGTAAGGAGTAATATGCACACCTTTCTAATGAAAAAAGCACACATGCACTATAAAAATGCATTCCCTTGACATGCTTTGCATCCTTATGATATCCTAAACCCTAAATGGTTCTTCCTTATCCCATATGAATGGTTTTCATAGGAAGATGAATGAAAATGGATGTTAACCCATTGTGTATGATTGATGCTAGTATGGCATATATTATAACAATTGATGCTAGTATGGAATATATTATAATAACCCTAAACCCATGTTATACAAGTTGTTTGGAAACATACTTAGATAGTTAACCTTGTATGTTTAGTTTTTGCAACTTTTCGGAATGACATTGCTTGAATCTATAATTCAAGGTAATATGGATATGCTAGTTTTTTTGTTGTCAAACATTAATGAAAATTATTTAAGGTTGTTTTAAAATATTCTTTAATGATGAATACAAAGGTATATTGTATTCCTTTGATAACTATATTTGTTTTATTTACAAGTATGCTCCAATGGTGGATTATATATGTGATGCATTGCAACAATGGATTCTACAACTACCTCATTATTGAAAAAGGGGTTAAATTAAATAGAGAGCCTAAGTATTATAGAGCTAAAATTTTGATAGTGAAATGAAAGCATGTAAAGACCTTAAAAAAAAAGCATATGATAATGTAGTTGTTCCCAAGTCCTGGAATCTTAGAAATGAAAAGTACGTGTAAGTCTTACACACCTTTGATTGATTTCAAATGCATGGAAGATATCTTACTTAACCACACAATTTGATATCAAGTGTGTGTTTGTTTTAAAGTCACAATTTTTTTTATTTTTCTTTTAAAATTACCCTCTGACACATTCACACAATCATTCTTTTATTTTCCAAGTTACAATGCCTGGGGAAAACCCTTGAGTACTTCCCCTTATTTCGATGATGGTACCCTGGGTAAACCATAGAATATTCATGACCCAAGGCCTATAAACAACAAGTCGTGAATCTATTACAATAATATACTAATTATGAACTCAAACATATCACTTGTTAGAATTTTTCCCAGGTGGGGAGGGTAACATATTTTCATCTTATATTCATCATATATTCATATTTTGAGCATACCCCATTCCTGCTAGATCTCAGTAGAACATAATAAATTGTAGTAGATATTGAGGGATTTGTTGAAATGTGATAATTTTATAAAAAAACTTTAAAAGTAATGAAGAGACCCTACTTGAGTTATAGGCCACTAGCAATATGAGAATCTAGCATGATTTCATCCATTGTTTATTATTCAAGTTAAAATGTTTATGATTTGGAGCTTCCCAAGATCCATAGAAACACAAAAATTAATGAAATTACTCTTCAATACCACCAAGTATGTTATTTTTATTGATGATATTTATGGTTCACTTTATCTCTCAAAACATGTTAAAATACATGAAAGAGTGGGATGTTAGATCATAATCCCTAATACATACATTTGATGATACTAAAAATTATTTTACCTTCCTTTGATATTTTGTTAAGAATCCCAACCACCTTCAAAATTGTTGTTCCAAGAATTAATGATACAAATTATATTTCTCCTTCCTCTTGTTGTTGGGTGAAGAAATTGAGCATAATAATATTAGGACAAGAAGATTGGCGGAAAAGGCCTCAAGCCATAATTCACAACATTGTATTCATATTAATGATACAAATATATAATACAATAATGAAAGCACCTCAATTGTTCTCACATCGACACCTCATCAAGAGATAAGGTAGGAGGAGGAACTATAGGAATATAGAAACATGCCTAGAATTACAACTATATCCTAGCATGTAAAATATACAAAGGTGGTCTACTAAGACTTAATAATTGTATATGAGAAACAGGCTAACATTCCCCCCCTCAATCATAAGTCCAAACAAAAATACCAACAAATCAGGTGCATAAGTTGGCATATCTCCATGTCTTCATGTTGAAACTCCTGAGTTGAGCCACAATGAAGAACTGCCTGAAAAACTGCCAATTTGGATGTTGAATGGTTCATCTGAAATGAACTGGAAGAGAAATGAGATATGAAAGTGAACATCTACAATATCTGAACATTCCCTGATTTCTTTGACAATTTGATCATTTTTTCAAGTATTTTAGCTAGAAGAATCTGATGTCTTCTGCTAATTGGTGAACATGTAGTATCACCACTCTACTATCAGCGGATCACTGAACTGCTCTCTGAATATGTGGTTTGGGATGAACACTAACCAATTAATACCATGTATCTGATGGTTTTTGGATGAACACTAACCATTTTTTACACTTTTAGGTGTCCAACAACATCCCAATGTATCATGTGTATGATTCAATTACAAGTCATTGAACCATAATTCTACTAAAGTCTATCATCTACAGACCGCAGTTGCCCATTTAGAAAATTTAATGCCCATCTGGCATATTTGATGTTTGTTGTTGTCGAAATTTTCTGTCTGACAACCATCTTCAATTCCATCATCAATTCCCTCCTTTGTTAGTTTAAAGAAAAGACCACAAGTGGTTTCATGAACCATCATCACTGGAATTTTGAACTCCCCCCCTTAAGGTGTATGAGAGTTTCATCATTGTACTCCCACCTTCTATGCTCAAGAGAGTACCATACTTGTTTCATTTGAGTACAACACAAAGTGGGCATGCGGAAAAAACCACATGTTATCTCATTCCATGAGGACCATGATCGAAATATACGCCATAAGGGGACCACTTATGTGAGGTAAAAAAATGTTATGTGCTGCAAGATTGGTCTTTACTCAAGATTGAATTCTTCGGTAATACTTATATAATCACTTGGTTGTTGATGACCATTTCCATGGATCAATCTAGTCATAGTGAATCTTCAGTATTCCAGGTTTCTTCAGTGTTGAACATCTGTCTGAAGAATGGTTATGCTTGCCACAATGTTGGCAATTAGGGAGATCAAAACACGGATTCTCCTTGTGACCAACTCGATTACAATGTTGGCATGTCGCATTATGATGTTGAACTTGAATAGGTGAAAGTGAATCTTCTTGAAGGAATCCAACACTTTGAAACTAGATTGGTCTGGAATAATCAGGAATATGAAAGGTAACTTCCTTGTAAATGATTTCTTCCCAAGGTATAATGATGGGCTTGGAAAGAGTATTCTGAGTCTGATTATATTGAACTTGAACAAATTCATCTTCATTGGAAGTTTCTTCTGAAGATGGCTCACTAAGGTTCTCCTTCACTGACTTTTGATCATCATTATAGTTAGGGTTGTTCTAAAAAAAACTAGTTCAGAATACTTCATTGGTTGTTGATTTTAGAGATTTATCAACTCATCATTCAATGGTTGGGATAGAGATTGAATAAGCTTAACTTTAGCTTGCATTACTTGCAAACAAGTTAGCATTGATTGGAGAGTTGCTTTGTTCAATTTCATTGTGTTGTCTTCAGTGGTGTTTATTAGAGTGTTCATAAACTCTAATAATTCATGACTTCGCTCCATTTGAACACTCTCGCTTGAACTTCTCATTCACTTTATATTCTTGCTCGCTTGAATTTGTTTCACGCTCGCTTTTACTCACTTGCTTGAACTTTTCTTGCTTTCTTCCAAGAAGTTGAGGATATTCGTTACCACTGAAAATGCATCCAAACTTGTGATGTTTAAAATGATTTGAGTTAAACTACTCAACCTTGTCAATTTCGACTCAAAATTATAATGAATCTTGTGTGTCAGGCTCAACCGAGAATGCACCCAATTACAAAGAAATTTAACTTGATTTGATTGGACACTTACAAAATAATTATAGTTGATCTTGATTACTTACAAAAAATACTATTTGCAAGTTTACAATAAATGTCAATTTCAAAGTTGAGTTGATCTTCAAATTTGATGATGCTTTGAGTCGTTGATTATGAAATTTTATTTTTTCCTCTTTAAAATTGACATTTAGAAACTCATTTGTAATTAATCTTCCTAATAATCTCCCAATGCCATTACAATTTACATCCATAACCTATGACTAATTGTTTTGGTTTTTTACAGAGCCAATACTAGAGGAAAACATAACAAACAAGAATTCATTATGGCAAGTGTTGGAGGAAAAGATAACAAAGAAAATAGAAGCATGGTGATTGTGGGACTAAGAAATGTGAAGTATGCAAACTGAATGTGATGCAAATTTCCATATTGAAAAGAATTGACAATGCTCATAAAACAAAAATTCACATGGATATTCAAAAAGATAAGGTGTCTAAGCTTCTTTGGGAAGCTTTCATGAACTGACAGATAAAATAGTGCATACAACAATAGACTGGTAGGATATTCATATAATAATAAGTTATGTGGTGGATTTAATTTCATGGAAGGGTACACCATATCAAGGAATAGATAAGAATTAACCAGAATAGAGATGATTTTAGTATTTAGATGCTAAAGCCAAAGGCAAGTATTGTTTGATGAACCAATTCTCATTCACCAACCAAGAATTGGAAGTGAGGACATTGATGGGTTATGGAAAAATTGACCCTTCTTTTGACATTTTATGATATTTGTTGTCTTTCTTAAATTACAGTTGATTTCAAAAATTTACATTTTTTTAGAGTGTTTTTTTAATTACCCCTCTAGGACAGGTTTGAACCCCTTGGAAGGGCTAGGAAGGGTTCAATTTTGATCATAGACTAGGAACACATTTCAAATCGTCAAAGGAAAAAATATCACCTAGATTTGGGATTTCATATTGGGATTTTTTTTTTTTTACAAGCCATATGCATACTTCATACATATAGGTTTAATATTCATAACAACAAAGATGCCTAGTGAAACCCTCGAAATGCTCAACTTGTTTGTAAAAATTAAGGAAAGGTTTTGTTACACCTTATCTTTGAGTTGTGAAAGTTGTTGTAACATCCCGCACTGGCGCACTTACAAAAGTTATTCTTTGAGGACACTTGCTCGCAAGTGATCTGGACTTTTCTGATATTAATACATTTATGCTTGATTATGATGCATTCTGATAGACAAAATGATGTTTTACTACTTGATGTAGACAGGTGCTATTGACTCAGTCTTATTGAGTGTGCAGGGTTTTTGACCTGGAGGATGCAGAGGCATCGACGGAACCCTTGGACTCCGGATTGAGTCAGGGAGTGTGATATTTGAGTTGATTTATTTCCATGATATTTATTGATTTGATGATATGTTGTTGACATGTTATGACATGATGGTTGATGATGCAGGCTGACGATAGCTTGTCGACCAGACTCACATATGGAGTAAAGGGGCCACAC
>SNQJ01S0015637.1:38109-51450 GCA_010110895.2 Picea sitchensis | reverse complement strand
TTGACTCCAGGGGTTATAGATGTCTACCAAACAGTCAAGTCGGCGAGTGGCACCCTTGGAGCACGTGGTGCATCCTGAAGGGCACATCGCACAAAAGAAACACAAGTTGGCGAGTGGCACCCTTGGAGCACGTGGTGCATCTTGAAGGGCACGTCGCGCAACAGAAGCAAACAAGGTGAGTGGCACCCTTGGAGCACATAGTGCGTCCTGAAGGGCACATCACATTGGTGATGATGATGAGACAACCTAGATGACCCTAAGACCTTAACGCCTGATAACACTCTTAAAACGAATCCCCTAATTAATTGTCACCCAACTCAAATCTTAACCTAAATTTAAAACACCTCTAAGATAAAATTTTGATTAGCCTTAAGAGAAGACCCTCAAAAAAAAAAAAAACTTAAGAACGTAAATTAAAACCTCCTAAGTGTTAGTTAAAGTCTTCTTAAAATAAAAGGGGGTAAAGCAATGAGGGAGATGAATTAAGTGAAACCCAGGGCTTTTAAATTATAAAGAAGAATTAAAATTATTAAAGTGTGGGAGTATAAAAGCTAGGATTTTAGAAATACAATGAAAGGTTTGATAGGTGCATTTATCTTTTTGGGTTTTAGAAAAAAAAATATATATATAATATTGAAATAAAAAAAAGGGGGACAATTAATAGAAATAAGGAAACTTGCAATAAAGGAAACTAAAAAAAGGAAAGTAGGGGACATAGGGTAAAAAGAAAAAAGGAATCAACAATTAAGGAGTCACTAAAAATCAACTACTTCATTTTAGGAAGGTTAGTAAAAGCATGAGAGGGGATCTAGGAATCCTAGGAGTAATTTAAGGAGCCACTTTAGAGGGGGGTGAGAGAAATGAGTCTTTTATTTAAATTAAAGAAAATAATTTTGGAGAAACATGGGGGATGAGTGACACTTGGACGGTAGAAAATTTTTAGAGGATTGTCATTAAAAATTAAATTAATAATGATTTAGGGAAAGTAGGTGGGTCTCAAATTTCTATAAAGGAAGGGGAAAAGAAGGAATATAGGGGGAACGGTGAGCATAACGTTACGCTTCCGGATTTTGGCTTGATTGTTTGCTTGTGAGGAGTTGGGAATTTCTCAGCTGTGTTGGAGTGGTAGCTGAGAAATTCCGCCCACCAGTCTTATGTTTATTTCACTGCTGTCATGATGGATTTTATTTCTGAGTTGATGGTAAGAGGGGCATTTCTGCCTGGTTGCCTTGGGTAATTTCCTTCATCCTTATGGTTCGGTGTAATTTCCCCTTTTTTGCGCCCTAGTGGGATTTCTGTTCCATTGCCTTTCTTGTTGAACTGTAGGGCCCCATTAGTTAAATTGCGAAGCTAATAGCATAAGGGTATCAGCATGTTTGGCGTTGCCCTGGTAGTTGTAGGTTCATCCGATATAATAGTATTAAGACGTAAATATGTTGGTCGGCTAATTTCAATGCCTCTTGATGTGAAAAGAAGGGATATGATCATGTTATGATAACGTTAGTATAGTTTCACTATGATTAATAAGCAAATAAAATGGAAAGCCATTATCCTTTTAATTGAAATGTATGTAGAGTATAAGGTGTAGATATGTTCATGTTATGATAATGTTAGTATAGTTTCATTGGGATTAATATGCAAATAAAATTGAAAGCCATTATCCTTTTAATTGAAATGTATGTAGAGTATAAGGTGTAGATATGATTAGGGTATGCTAATGTTAGTATAGTTCCATTGTGAATGATAAGCAAATAAAATGTAAAACCTTTGTCCTTTTTATTTGAAATGTGTATAGAGTATAAAGGGGTCGATATGATTATGTTATGATAATGTTAGTATAGTTTCACTGTGATTAATAAGCAAATAAAATGTAAAGCCATTATTCTTTTAATTGAATGTAATTAGAGTATAAGGGTGTAGATATGATTAGGGTATGCTAATGTTAGTATAGTTTCATTGTGCATACTAAGCAATAAAATGTAAATCCATTGTCCTTTTTAATTGAATGTATTTAGATTAATAAGGTGTGGATATGATTATGTTATGCTAAGGCTAGCATAGTTTCATTTTTATTGATAACAAGTAACATGTAAGGTCCTTGTCATTTAATTGAATTTTTGTAATAAGGGAAGTGATGACATGGATATGTCATGAAACTGTTAATATAAATTCTTGGGGATAATGACTTATAACAGAGAGGACCTTGAAGCGAAGTGCAATCAATCATCATAATTCAATAAACGGGGAATGCAGTTAACTGTTGATACCTTATTTAAGGCAGGGTTGGCAACTCGTCATTAATAGAAGTCAATGGAGTAATGGATGTAATAGATGTCAATGGGTCTCTCTAGTGGTTGTTCGTTGTCGGAGTCCTTCTAACTTACGTCTTCCGTAGAGGTCGGGGTTGCCCTTGAGTTGTAGTACTTGGTTCTCTGGTATTGCCTGGTCTGCGTGTGTCGGGCGGGATATAGTCACCCCCTGGTAGCCTTAGGAGACTTGTCTGTGGGTGTGATTTTCTATGTAAAGAATCCAGTGTCGTATCAAGAGTCTCGGGCCCTTTAAAGGCAAGGTTTCCAGTCTTGCGACACACCTGACAGAGATTACTAGTTTCTGCCTGAGCAGTCAACCAGGAGCCTGTCTAATCTTCTTTCGAGAAGACATAAGACTAAAAGCCCTTCTTTTCTGTGCAGAAATAGTAAACTCTACTGTTGGATTCTTCCCTCCATGACTGTACTGTACTAAACACCTGGTGTCGTTTCCTGCTTACAGCTGCTAGTTGTACGCCTTATGTCTAGAGGCATTTCTTTCTTGTTGTCACTGTGATATGTCGGGGTCATCTGGTTGTGATCGCATTGTTTGCATCTTGTTCTAGGTCGGGTTACTAGTTTCTTCCTGAGCAGTCGGCCATGAGCCTGTCTAATCTTCTTTTGAGAAGACATAAGACTAAACACCCTCCTTTCCTTTGCAGAAATAGTAACCCTAACACCATGAATTCTTCCCTCTGTGTTCTTATTGTGCGCCCCCAGAATGTCTTATTGTTTGTGTTGTGCGCCTTGTGCCTATGGTCGTATATTGTTGCAGTTACTCGTTGTGTGCCTTCAGTCTTCTTGTGCTGAACTTTTTGGTTGCATATTGTTGGTTGTCGAGTGGCGTCGTACAGTTAAGTGTGTTGTTACTTCTACACGCGTGCACACACCTTAAAAAAAAAAAAAAAATTGCACCTGTTACTAGAATGGTTGTCGTAACAAGGAGGTCGTTACAGTTGTTGGGGGTGTGATTTATCATACTAGAACTATTTATATTGTTAATTCTACAATTTCAAGTTTAAAAGGGATTGTTGTGCAAAAGAAGCAAATTTTTTGTTGTAATATGGAAGGTTGAAACTGTAATATGTAACCAAATTAAAATGCATGTCGAAGCTTCCCTATAGCTCCAAAAATTGTTTTAGAAGTTGTAATATGTAGTTAGATATATGGTAAATTTACCTATGTGATTTAAAATGAAACTGAATAACATAAGAGGTTTATTTCATGCACCTAGATTTGGTATCTCATGTAAATTTGAAGGAAAAATTGTCTTAGAGTACAATGCATGCCCTAGTCTCAATTTTGACCCAAATTGAGTGGTTCAACTTGCATAAGGTATAGTTTGTGATTTTTCACTTTTTTATAGCCTTATATTGGCATTTTCAGACAAAACCCTACCTAATGTGCATAAAGGCTAAAAATTTCCTTGTAAAACCAAAGGGCCAAATTGCTAAAACTCGATATATAAAATTGCATGCCTAAAGTTGACTAAAGCTCCATAATTTAAGATTTAAGTTGAAAACTGATTATTACAATATTTAAAACAGGTATATACAATTAGTAGTGCATTTACACTCCAAAAAGGATGATTTCTATGCACAAAGATTCACGACCTTTTGATGAACCAGAGGATGGTGTCTTATAAGAGAAATCAAGGTAAATTTTGCAATTTCAATGATAAAGGACTATGTTTTGCACAGATAGGCAAGAGATGCCTAGTAAAACCCTCAAAATGCACAACCTATTTCTAAAAAGTAAGACAATGTTGTATTATAACTTAGATTTGAGTTATGAAAGTTGGGGGTGTGGTTTATAATACTATATGTGTTAATGTTGTTAATTTTTCAATTGCGATATTAAAAGGGGTTGTTTTGAAAAAGAGGCAAAGCTTCCCTTGTAATTTAGAAGGTCGAAACTGTACCAAGTGACCAAATTAAAATGCACTCCCAAGCTTCCTTGTAGCTCCAAAAATTGTTTTATAAATTGTAAGATGGAGTTAGATATATGGTAATTTTACCTATGTATTTTAAAGTGCAATTAAATAACAAGAGAGGTTGCTTTCACGCACCTAGATTTGGTATTTCATGTAAATTTGAAGGAAAAACTACTTTATATTACAATGCACTCCCTAGTCTGATTTTTTATTCAAATTGCACATGGTTCAACTTGCAGAAGGTGTAGTTTGTGATTTTACACCTACATATAATCTTATATTGACATTTTAAAACAAAAACCTACCTTGTGGGCATAAAGGATAAAAATTGCCTTGTAAAACCAAAGGGCCAAATTGTTAAAGTTGGCTATATAAAACTACATGTCCAAAGTTGGATAAGGGTCCATAATTTAATATTTGATTTGTAAATTGATGATTACAATATTTATAACATATTTATACAATTAGTAGTGCATTTACACTCCAAAAACGATTATTTATATGCACAAAGATTCATGACCTTTTGATGAATTAGATGATGGTGGATTATGAGAGAAATCAAGGTCAAGTTTGCAGTTTTAGTCATAAAAGACTCCGTTTTGAAAAAATAGGCAAGACATGCTTAGTAAAACCCTCAAAATGCACAACCTATTTTTAAAATGTAAGACAATGTTGCATTATACTTTATATATGAGTTGTGAAAGTTGTTCGGGGTGTGGTTTATCAAATTAGAACTATTCATGTTGTTAATTTTGCAATTACAAGTTTAAAAAGGGTTGTACAAAATTCAAAAAGTTTTCTTTGTAATTGGGAAGATTTAAATTATACCTAGTGACCAAATTAAAATACATGCCCAAGCTTCCATGTAGCTTCCAAAATTGTTTTATAAGTTGTAAGATGGAGATAGATATAAGGTAAATTTACTTATGGCATTTAAATTGCAATTTAATAATAGGAGATATTTCTTTAATGCACATAGATTTCATATTTCATGTAAATTTGAAGGCAAAACTTCCTTAGAGTACAATGCATGCCCTAGTCTCAATTTTGACCCAAATTGAGTGGTTGAACTTGTGAAAGGTGTAGTTTGTGATATTACACCTATCTGTAACTTTATTTTGAATTTGCAAACAAAACATACATGATGTGCATAAAGGATAAAAATTGTTTTGCAAAACCAAACGACCAAATTGTTAAAGTTGGCTATATGAAATTGCACGTCCAAAGTTGGATAAGGCTCCATAAATTATAATTTAAGGACATACAAAGTTGAATAAGGCTCCATAAATTAGGATTTAAGTTGTAAATTGATTATTACAATATTTGTAACATGTTTATACAATTAGTAGTGCATTTACACTCCAAAATGTATGATTTCTATGCATAAACATTCATGACCTTTTGATGAATCAAAGGATGGTGGGTTATGAGAGAAATCAAGGTCAATTTTTAATTTTCATACATAAAAGACTCTATTGCGAAAAAATAGGAAAGAGATGCCTAGTAAAACCCTCTAAATGCACAACTTGTTTGTAAAAAGTAAGGAAAAGTTGTATTATACCTTAGATTTGAGTTGTGAAAGTTGTTGGTGGTGTGTTTTATCATAGTAGACCTGTTCATGTTGTTTATTTTTCAATTGAGAGTTTAGAAAGGGTTTATGGACAAAAAATACAATTTTTTCCTTGTAATTTGCAAGGTCGAAACTGTACTAAGGAAAAAATTAAATGCGCACCCAAGTTTCGTTGTAGTTCCAAAAATTGTTATATAAGTTGCAATATGGAGTTAGATATATTGTGAATTTATATATATCATTTAAAGTGAAATTGAAGTATTGGTGATTTTTCTTTCATGCATCTAGATTTGGGATTTCATGTAAATTTGAAGGAAAAATTGCCTCAGAGTAAAATGCATGCGTCAGTCTCAATTTTGAGCATGCGTCAGTCTCAATTTTGAACCAAATTGAGTGGTTCAACTTGCATAAAGTAATTTTTTTTATTCCACACCTATATATAACCTTGTATTGGAATTTGTAGATAGAAACCTACCTGATGTGCATAAAGACTAAAAGTTTCTTTGTAAAACCAAAAGAACAAATTGTTAAAGTTGGCTATATGAAATTGCATGCCCAAAGTTGGTTAAGCCTCCATAATTTAGGATTTAAGTTGTAAATTCATAATTAAAATATTTTTAAAATCTTTGTATAGTTAGGAGTGCATTTACACTCCAAAAATCATGATTTCTATGCACAATGATGCATGACCTTTTGATGAATCAAATAATGGTGGGTTACTAGAAAACTCAAGGTGAATGAATTCTAACCAACCAATGATACAGAGAAAAAGGCATAAAACTTAACAACACATAACTAACCCATATAAGAAAATACTTTAAAAATAATAAATAATATAAAATATAGAGTTTTTTCACCTCTAAATTGATTGATTCCAGTTGGAGAGAGTTTAAATATTTTTATATATTGCATATATAGATTTCTTTGTGAATTTAGAGAAGTAAAACCATTTTCTATGGAAAAAGAACAAAAATTATTTTATACAATGAAGATGTCAATATTACATGAACTATTATAAGTTACAAAATTGTAGAAAAGTTGTACATGTTACTATACCTTTGTTCGTGCAATTGGAAACTTAAAACTCTTTGTTTTGCGAAAAGCACAAAAAAATCGTTGTGGGACAAAGATGGGAAATTTTGTGTTGTTGTAAATTTTTCCTTGGTGTAAAATGTGCGAAAGGCTACACTAAAATGCATTCCCAGATCTCAAAGCTCATTCAATTTGAGTGGTTCAAATTGTACATGAATTTTTAAGTCATTTTACATAATCCTATATACTTAGTTTTGAATGTTCAAACACAAAAGACTTTGTTTTGAAAAAATAGGCAAGAGACGCCTCAGAGAACCATTGAAATGCACATGTTTGTACAAAGTAACCCAAGGTTGTATTATACCTTATATTTGAGTTGTGCAAGTTTTTGTGGGTGTGGTTTATCATATTAGACATGTTACTTTTTTCTAGTTTGCAATTTCGAGTTTTTTAATGGTTGTTGTACAAAAGTGGCAATTTTTTCTTTGTAATTTCGAAGGTCAAAACTGTATTAAGCGAGAAAATTAAATTCCCGCCCAAGCTTCCTTGTAACTCCATAAATTGTTTTATAAGTTGTGATATGGAATTAGATATAATATGAATTTGCATATGCATTTTAATGTGAAATTGAAGCACTGATGATGTTTCTTTCATGCACCTAGATTTGGGATTTCAGGGAAATTTGAAGGAAAAACTATCGTAGTAAAATGCATTCCCTAGTCTCAATTTTGATAAAAAATGAGTGGTTCAACTTGAAGAAGGTGTAATTTCTGATTTCACACCTCTTTATAACCTTATATTGGCATTTTTAGATAGAAACCTATTGGATGTGCATAAAGGATAACAATTTTTTTCTCTTTTTCTTGAAAGAACAAGTGATTCTTTTTATTACAAATTCTTCTTTCTCAACAGAATTTAAAATTCCTTACAAAAATTGAGCATAGTAAAATCGATACGAGTGGAAACATTAAATTCCACATTGGATTAAGTACATTGAAACGATGAAATAATAAACAAAATCCCTTGCTAACATATATTTCCAATGAATATTTCTTGTAAATATCCCTTAGATAAATAGAACACACATTGGTCAAATAAGAGATGATTCATTAAAGGAACATCAAAAGTCATTTATATTCAAAACGAGATATACAAAGTATCAGGCCAAAATCCTTGAATTATCAAAACTACAAAAGATCTCTTAATCACGTACTCATACACAATATGTAATACGTCTAACATATAATGATATGATTCTATTTAGGAATCACCCATTTTATTGTCTTGGAATTGTATTGGCTATCTATATTAAGGAATTTTTGTTGGTTTTTCTCCCCATTGAGGGTTTCCCAGGATAAATACTGTGTATCTTGTGATTGTGTTTCTCTCAGTGATCCTACCTATACTATGGTTATCTAGTAAATTGAAAAGAAACCTAATAATAGATTAAACATTAACATGGTATTAGAGCTAAACTGGAGAGAGCATCTTTCACTAGATAAAGAAAAATGTCATTGTCGTCGTACAAGAAAATCAAGGCTTTTGTTAAAGAGGAATATCAGCCTAAAAAACATCTAAAAAAGTGTGCCCTAGCCTAGGGAACTATTTGTAACCTTGCACATACCTTTTTAGTGGTCCGATACTTTGAAAAGTTAAACCCTAGTTTTGACAAGTACCAAAAAACCAGAAGTACCATAAAACCAGGAAACTAGAACCAGTACGAGAAGTACCAATCCAAAATTTCGATGGTCCAGTTTGAAGGGGAAACATTTGGATTTTCTAAAATCTAACTGCACCAGGATACTCACCTCAACCAAGAGCACCTCCTAGTAAGTTCAAAATTAAATTCTGAGCATTTTCAATTTTTGGTCATTTTCCTAGCTCCAGGTAAAGATGTTTGCAAACACTAAGCTTGTTGACAATATAGAAGGTGTGGAAAAATTATGTTCCTAGAAGTATAGGATTTCACTCATTATTGAAGAGAATGACCTATCAATATCCATTAAATAAGATGTACCAGAACCTACCGTTGCTCCAGCCAAAGAAAAACACCAAAAGGACACAGTTCGGGCCAAACAAATCATTGTAGATTCTATTAAATATCACTTGATTCCTCAAGTGGCTTCAAAGAAGAATCCAAAATAAATGTTTGATTCCCTAACCAGGATGTATGAACGAAAGAACATCAACCGAAAGATGAATCTAAGAACTCAACTCAAAAGTACAAGGATGTAGAAAGGAGAAACAATTCAAGAGTATTTCTCTAGAATATCACAATTCATGGAACAACTAGAATCAATTGGTGATACTCTAGATGAAGACGAATTCATAGTGACATCCCTTAATGGTCTCACAAGACCTTGGGATGCATTCATCCAAACTATTTGTGCCAGAAAGGAGAAACTACACTTTGATAGTCTTTGGGAAGAATGCATTCAAGAAGAAGCAAGAGTAGTTAACCGAGAAGCAACACTATCAAGAGATGAAGATCAAGCCCTATATGCTCATACTAAAGGAGGAAGGAAGAGGTATTACTTCCATAAATAAACTCATCAACATAATGAGTCTCATCCCCTAAATAAATTCATACATAAAGAATCTCACCCTCCAAGGAGATTCCAGATGTTTCAAAAAGGTCAAAGACGAGAAAAAGATTTATCATCCTACCAATGTTACCATTGTGACAATATGGGACATACTTCTAAGAATTTTCCAACTATAATAGAATACAAAAAGGAGATAAACAAGAGGAACCATGCCCATAGAGTTGAACATGAAGATCCACCCACAAAGATGATAAAATAATAGATTGAAAACTATGTCTTAATCTCTTCCCTCTCAGGATCGGTGTCACATGGTGAGGAAACTTGGCTCATAGATAGTGATGCTTCCAAGCACATGAAAGGTCAAAGAGACATTCTCTCTTTCCTTACATAAAATAACTTTCCCTAGAAATTTACACTTGGATACGATTACCAGTACCATATCAAAGGAGTAGGAGAATCAAATTACAAACTTGATTTAGGGACCGCAATGAAGATGAAGGATTTACTATATGTACCAGGTTTAACAAAGAAATTAATTTATATCTCATCATGATGATGCAAATAATGATGATGCCATTCCTGCTCCGTGTTGTGGATGATGATATTGATTATGAAGAAAAACTTTCGATCATTTATAGATATGTGAGGCATTGTTATAGATATTGTTGATGTTGCCTCCCTCTCTCTCTCTCCTCATGATGTTGTAGAATACCCTTCTTGTTAAGGGGGTGTGATGAAATACTATAACTACAAAGAGTATTCTATTTTTTATTGAATTATTATTCATTAAATCAATCCCGTTTTGTGGATTGATCATGTCGGGCCATCGTAATTGACCAAATCCCCTTTTTTGGATTGGTGAAACCCTAAATATAATATACAAATTGAAAAGTCGTCCTTGGGCTAATTAAATTGGTTTTAACCACTAAGAAGACAAGTCATCCCTACCCAGTGAAGAGACACTTGTTTAGCACTTGCCAGTTTGTATAAATAAAGGAAGCCAATGCCTCATTATATCACTCTCTCATTCGTGCATCCATTGCCCAAGTTTGGTAGCTGCAGTTGGGAGAAGAAGGAAGAGAGAGGTGCATTGCTCAGTGTTGGATATTCTATAGTGTTTTTGTTTATTGTCTTGGCATTGTATTGACTATCTATATTAAGGAATTTTTGATGAGTTTTCTCCCCCATGAGGGTTTCCCAAGATAAATATTGTGTATCTTGTGATTGTGTTTCTCTCAGTGATCCTACCTATTTTATGGTTATCTAGTAAATTGAAAAGAAACCTAATAATAATTTAAACCTTAACACAACCAAAGGGAAGGATCGGTGATGAAGAAGCCGCAAGAGAGGTGGCCAAAAAATAAGAAAAACAAGATAGAGTTGGGAGATATTCTCCCATATCTATCTCAACTCATTCAATATATTCCAAGGAGGAAGAAATGCCAACAAATAAAAGGAAGAGAGATAAAGAAAATGTGTTAGAAAATAAGAATGATGCCAAGAAGAAACAAAAGGTTGAGACCGACAAAGTAAAATCCAAAGATGAAGATGAAACAAAATATGTTGCAGAAAGAGAAAAAGAACTTGTATAAGTAGCAAGAGTAGTAGCAGAGAAAGTAGCAAAGGAAGAGACCAACAAAGTTGTTGAAGAAGAGAGGAAAAAAAAATGCAGAAAGCGGAGGGGATGGCACACACCCCATGGATGTAGATATCCCAGGAACATTTTTTGCATGCACAGAGGTAGATACAAGAGACGGTGGTTTAGGCCTTGGACTATGGGAGCCATTCCAACCAGCTGAAGTGCTAGATCTTAGAAACTTCACGTATGACAGTAAAAATGGTAGGATTGTGCAAGAACAAGTTAAGAAGATTTTGGTGATGGAAGGGGCTCCTATATTAGTTGTCACACAGGTACCAGTCAGAGGAGACGTTAGAAAGGATCATGTGGAGACAACTAGGGCTAGTTCTTCATATGGATTCCAACATAGATAACATGTATAGGTTATGCAAACAAAATGAAGAGAAAGAGGTAAGGATCAAGGAACTCGAGGAAAAGATTCAGTAGATAAAGGTTGATGAGAGAAGCCTCCAAAGCTTCAAAGTCAGTGCCGAGAATGTTATAAATGACTTGGAAGGTTCCATTATTGACATGTACGCTCATCTACACCTTTTCCAGGATGTGGCTACAATAGTCATTGACCAAAACAACTAGATACAAATGAAGCTGGCACATTACAACACTATCCATGAAGTTATAGATGACATAGATAGATGGATAGAGAAAAATCTTGATGCACCTCCTAATTTATATAGGACATCAAAATCTGGGAGAAATATCGATTTATATGCATTGGATCATTGCCAACAGATAGGACAAAAAGATGATAGATAAGTAATCAAATCTATGGAAATATGTTCAAGGATCGATAAAGTTTGTCAAGAACTGATAAGAAATGGCTGCCTCCCAAGGTTATATGAGCTTGGAAAGAACCTATTAGCAGAATAAATGGTAAATGCAGTTCAGGATAACACAAATCGAAGGAAACAAATAGTTGAAGAGACTACCTTCATCTCCACCGACCTTATTGGTCAACATCTACTACAACCAATTAAGATTCATATGATGATTCAAGCTTTCATGACAAAGTTACTGAAGGACATGAGCACACTAGATGAAAATATTTCTATGAACAATGCAACATTAGAGTAGTGGACATAGAGGAGGATCAAATCACTCTATGACCAGTTGGAAGTTTGGATGACCTACCTCAGAAGAAAAAGCTCATACAAAAAGGGCATAACACCTTCCCTTTGTTTTGTCCTTTTCCTAACTACTCTAAATTCCATCCCTATCTGTAGACTTATCAATAGGGAAGGGAATATGAACAGTTTTGGAACTACCTCTTCAAGAAGAAGATGAAAAAACACAAGGGAGTTACTAATTTTTGTATAAAATAGGATAGAATCTCATTTGAGAATGACTTTTTGTCTTTTCAAGCATTGTATAGATCCAAGAACTTTTTCGAGAACATGTACTTTGTTAACTAATATTGAGAAGCCCTCAGGGCCCGCATATTATCGAAGGAATTCTGTGTAGAAACAGATCAGAGCTTTGAACTACTTCAAGTGAAGATAACTATTGTTTCTATGGACTGTAAGAATGCTTGTTTGTTGTAGATTAATTCTCATACACTCTTTGTCATTATGCAGTTATTGATGTTTCTTTGAATATTTCAATGCATTTAGATTTGTGGGTTATTATTGTATACGTTGTTGTGATCTAGATTAATCTGATTATATACATTTGTATGCACTTCTCTCCAATCTTTCTCTTTTTTTGCAACCAACTGTATAAAAGTTGTGTAATATTTTGGTTGCATTTACAACTCACCGCTTGCTCTAGTGAGCTCCTATCTAGGATAGGTTAGTATAAATTAGTAATGGATTAGTTTTATTTACATACATAGTCTTCATCTATATATTTGCATTGCATTATCACCATCCATCCACCCCCCACCAATACATTGGACTGTAACCAGTAAGAAAACCAAAAGACAGAAGCAAATGCCATCCGAACCAAATTCTAGATAGGAATCCTAATTCAAACGATGTATAGTCTAATTGAGACCATATACATGGGAGTACCCCTTGATGTTGTGGGGCAAATTTATACCCATCAACAACTCCATAAACATGTTTTCATTAAATGAAAATGCAAGTATGTTTGATATTATACATGTGTTTCACTTATATTAATGTTTATTTACATTAGGATGATGATAATTGTTAACATTCATTGAAATCAAGTTCTATTTATTAAATTTTAAGAAGAAAAAAACTAAAAAAAAATTAGATGATTGTTAAAAAAAAAGAGATTGAAGAACTTTCCAATATTTAAGAATAATTCTATCATCAAATTACTTCATAAAACAATAAAATTAATATTTTATATTA
>SNQJ01S0015637.1:25885-37192 GCA_010110895.2 Picea sitchensis | reverse complement strand
TGATCTTTTCTGGATCGCTTTCAGTTTTAATGACTCTTTTTCTGTGTGTTGGAATCACTCTTAGTTTTAGTAAAAAATCTTTCCCGTCTTTTTTTTTATGTTGAGAATCGTTTCTTAAAAACAATGTAGACTTTGATTCCTCACACGTTTTTTTTTTTTTTTTTAAATGTTTGTTTTAAAGTGTTTTTTATAACCTTTCAATTTAAAAAGACATTCATTTATAATTTTTGAGGTTATAATTATGAAGAAATACATTTTTTTCATTTGATTTTTTATTTTTATTTTTTATAATAAATAAATAAAGGGGAAAGAGAAAATTAAGATATTATAAAGAGGTTATTAATTTTAATTTAAAAAAATTAAAATATTTATGATAAAGATGGTGGTCATCCTAGACCAAAATGGACCTTAAGAAAAGTAAGAGATTATTTGGATTTCTTTAAAATGTTATTTAGATTCTTGAAAAGTATTAAGATAAGCATTGGATAACCACTAAAGTTTTGAGGACTTAAAAGGTTAGGAAGATCTGTATTGTGACAAATATTTTGAAATTGAGATCTAATTTGGATATATGAAAGTGTTTTTCATCTTCAACTCTCTTGGCCTCACAAATGTAACATATTTTTTATTTCCATGCCAAGTTTCACTATGCAACTCGTGAGAATTAATTCTTATTTTAGCAATATTGATTCTCTCCTTTACCCTAGTCAAAACAAAGAGATATTTTTTATCTTCAAGGTTAGGGTAGACCACCTCCTTATAATATTTAATTTTTCTTTTATCCTCTAACTCTATCACACCATAGATTGTCCTAAAATTTATCTTGTACATATTTTTAATATCATATGTATTATGAAAAATAACATCTTCTTTTAATCCCCAATGAATTAGCCAAGACTTGGCATCATTATGCCATCCCCCCTTGAGCAATTGGTGATTTTGGCTACAGTCTGAAGCAATTTTGGGGATCCTCTTGTCATCCGTGTTATTTATCTTATTCTTGTACATTAAGTTCCTAATCATAGTTTTTCTCTCATTCAGGAAAATACTCGCTTAGATGAGGAGAATAGGATAGTGTATATTGCCCTTTGTTTGAGATTATAAGTTATAAAATTCTTTTGGATGTGCTCTATATTTATCCATGATTCTCGATAGATAATACATCCTCAAACTTCACATCCATATAAGATAACATGAGTGACAAGAGTGTCAAAGATGTTTTTTTCTTATCCCATAGCCAAACGTCAAGTAATTTACAATTATTTTGAAGCCCATAATAAGATTTCCACTCTCCATTTATCATTTTCCCAATGCTATAGTCCCAATTGATCTTGTGATGAATATCAATTCCAATATACTTGTATGAAGGAACTTCCTCCAATATATTGTTTTGATATACAAAATCATCATAGGTACATCTTGTTGGATTTAATGATCATAACCTTCGTTTTGTCAGTGTTCACAATCATGCATGTATTAGAGAAGAAGTCCTTGAGCATTCTAAGTTGGTTACTAAGGTCAGAGGGATTTATTTCCATAATAACATGTTGACGGGAAAAATTGATTGTCCGTCAACAGGAAGAACATGTCCGGTCTGGGGTTGTCTAAGTAACCCAAGTTGTTTGGTGTAACTTGTTATGATGGGTTTAATGACTCTGTTAGCCAATCTAAAATCCTAAAAGAATTAACTAATGCTAAAAATATATACTAAATATATACATACTCTCATATAACTATTGTAAATGTGTTTACGTAGAAACAGAAAACATAAAAATCTCACTTATGAACAAAATTTACAGATTGCAAGTTTTACTAGAAACTTACAAAATCAAGGTAAAAATAATTGTTTTTGAGAAGAAGATAAAGAAAGAACATTTAAATATTTTTTTTGTTTTCTTTCTATAAATCTAATAGAACTTGAATTAATTAAACTATGAAACACAAATGTACAGATAGTCAAAGTCGATCTACACTTTTTGGTTCCGCTAATACATAAATGATAGAAAATGGAAACACAAAAGAGCTAACCTGATATTAGTTTGTCTGATGTGTCCATGCCTATGTATGAGTCAAGAGCATCTAGGAACCACATCTACATGATAAATCTGAAATAGACTCATACTAAAATTGTTCTGAATAAACTCGTAGAATGTATTGGCAGCGAGGATTTTTAGAAACAGAATAGGGAAGACATGTTAATTCTGTGATCTTATGATCGTAAATAATTACAGTCAAAAAAATCTAAATGTAATACATTCACTTCATTGTTCAACTAAACATCGAATAGAAATCATGATATTTAAATTGAAAAGATGATCACAGTGTTAATATCTAATGAACGATATTTATAATGTGAATATCCTGAAGCATAACATATCATTGAGTCTAAAGCTACAAGACATATTAATGCACTAGAATTAAATAAAACGAAACATTAATGAAACACCATTAACAAAGGACTAAAGCCAAAATGTTGTACGTTGTTTCATTAACTCTTGGGAAATCATTCGTCCATCTTTGGTTCCAGGCCAGGCATGCCTCTCATTTACAAAACAGAGAGTATTTAAAGAGTTCTTGAAATCTCAACTTCCTATCTTCCAAGATAGGATCAGATCTCATAAGATAAAAACATTACAAATATGGAGGGCGTACAACCACTCATGATCAAATTGTATCTTCAAAAATTTAAGAAATATTTTTTTTTTATTTACAAAATAAACAAAAAGGAGATACTAATCAACTAGATCGAACATGTTCCACCTCATAAAATCAGCATCGTGTCCTGAAAAATGAAATAGGAACAAGTTAGATAATTTATTAATAACTAATTACTAAATTTTATATAAAAATGACTTCGCTACACAATCGTGACATTATGTAGCCAATCTTATATTGACAAAAAAAATCTAATTTCAACCGATTTGATTCAAAACAAATATCATGACTATAATAAGAGAGAAAAAAATGTTTTTCCATTTAAACCAATTACTATTTACATGGATCAAGATAGCTCGGAATTGATTATGGAATTCACACTGTCTGCATTCTTTATCACAATGTTGTCTATCTTCTTAAGGAATTTGGATTGTCTCTCTTCATTTTCTATGAGGTCACGATTTTATTTTATGAGTAATTCATTGTAGTTTACTAGCGATTTAATTCGAGCTTGGAGAATAGGAATATCAATATAATATCGCTCGATCCAACATAGGCAGACTTCACAATGCACAGGGGAAACTATCTATTGATGGGCCATACAGTCAATACTGGTTACATCAATGCTTCCTATCACTTTCCATGGACCAAGACTCATGCCAATGAACTCACTTTTATCCTTGAGACATGGTGGAAGATTGTTAACAAAGTTGTATGGCTGACTAAGATCCGATTTATGACAATCTAGATCTTCTTCTGCAAGAAAATTTTCAATTTTGGTATCTGAATCCTCATTGATCTCGATCGGGTCGATCGAGCTCAAATGAGGCTTATATAGATTCCTTAAACTTCTTGAAAAGAGCCGACCAACTCTTTTATTTTTGAACCCTAACATTGCGTGCTTTTGTTTTCACTGTTTGCGAGGGTTTTTGCTATCGGATTTTACAGTAGTGTTATGGCCAACAATTAATTCATGCATAGGGGTTTTATTTAACTCAGAACCAACATCATGTTGCCCATGTGAAAAGTGACTGGGTATTGCCTCGTCACGAGGGTTTTTCTTCAAATATTTTGGCTCGTTACTTGAGAACTCAAACTGTTTCTTTATCAGAGGCTTATCTAGCATAGGGGTTTATATAGGAATGACTATAGAAAAATTGTTTCAGGCTAAGAACCCATCCCAGTCATCACCCAGGGCTGTCAAATGATGAACCAACTACATTTTAATTAAGCCATGGTGAAAGAGGCTAGAGTCGAGAATCTGCTTCTTGTATCTTTTAGACATCTTGTATAGATTCCTTAGCAAATAAAACAACACATTCAAATGGAAACCTATAAAGTGCATAAGAAACTGCACATGATAAAGAAAAACGACGCCATAATGGCCCTCACAGGTTATAAATTTTTTAAGAACTGATAAGAGACCATGCCGTCTAACCTTAAGCAGAGAAACAAGAATACCTTTCTCACAACAATCAATCTTTCTGGAGGTCATGAAGAGGCCCCAGGGATATTCTTCGATTTTTGAATTATTGAACCACTTCTGACTGGTGAGAGGAAGCCCTATGGCTTCGCTCAAAAAATCTTCAACCACCTCCAACTGAATATCTCCAAACTTCGCTCCATATCCATCAAATGTTTGTGGGAATTCCTTATCCATGCGAAGTTTATACCCTTCGAACCTATTAATGAAAGTATCCTAGCCCTCGCCTTTCAAATCCTTGACTGCATCATCATGAGACAACAACGCTTGAGAACCATTCGTCTCTATTCAGACAATAAGAGCCATTACGAGTATGACCAAACTGTAACAAGCGTGACTCAAGCTAGTTGTGGGTTTAGATGGAAGAAGTAAAAGGAACAAGTCTGAGTGGGTAAAATAGAAACAAAACAATCAAAACCTCTCCACGATCATAGTATAAACATGAAGGTTTCGATCACGAAGTTTGAACACTCTTGGTAATGAACACCTTGAGTACAGAGCATAACACAAACCCTTTAACTCATAATAAAATCCTATCAATTCACTCTGCCAGCCAAAGATCAAGTACATGCACGATGCTCATGCATTAATTTCGAGGTCTTGTAATGACTATAGTCGATTTGCAAAAGGGTTCAAATAAATATGTTTACAATTCAAATACGAATCAACATTTTGTATTATATCGACATTCAACAAACTCAAAACGGAAAATCATTCAAGTATTAAATATGAAGTAGATGTAAGCACAATGAACCTTTAAAATCATGTTTTAAATAGGGATATAATACAAAATTAAGTTTCCATTCTTGATTCATGCTTTCATTCATGAATCAAGCATGAAAACGCAAATATAAAAGAATAATCAAACATATTTTATAACCCAACAATCATCCTAAAATGATAATATAAAGTGAAGCCAGTTACAGAAAGTGTCGTTTATCATTCAAATAACGAGATTATGTAGGGCTTCGAACAGAACAATATCATCGACATAGAGAAGAAGGATGATTACTATACTAGCAAGATTTAGTCCAACACAACCTGCGACTTCCAAACAATCTTCTAGCTTGTCAATGTAAATGCCAAAAAGGGTAGGGGATAGGGGACAACCTTTCTCAAGTCCTATATTGAAGTTAATTTCTTCTGACCAACCCTCAATGCTCCTAAATTTGAAAATAACATTCTCGTACAACCTTACCGTGACAACGCTCAACCCAGAGTGAATTTTTAATTCTTCTAACCTATTCCAAAGGTTGATCCTAGGAACATTGTCAAAAACTTCCCTAATGTCAATGAAACAACAAAGGAGATTTATTTTGTTGTTGCGACACTCCTTTGCAATGATCTTAAGCGTGATAAGGTCTACAGTTGAATGATAACCTCTAAAATAGCCCTAACCTTTAGCTCTTTTTTCATGCCTTTTTAACCATATGCTTGTCTTCTTTTCCAAAATACTTCCATATAGCTTGGATAAAATGGGGCTAATCATAATGGTCCTATAAATACAAGAATTTAATTTATCCCCGCTTTTAAAAATAGGTACAATGAGGCTTTTAGTCAAGGCTTAGGGAAGCCCTACTTGAGTGTTAAATTGAAAAGATTGTGTATGTGAGGGATTAGAATAGACCCTCCAATTTTTAATATTTCGGCTTGGTAGCTCTTGATGTCCTTAGCTTTCTCGTTTGCAAATCACTTAGTCCCAAACTTTATTTATGTCTTATATAGAAAAAAACATCACCTTCTCTAGAAACTTTTGAAATTTTTGTCCAAAACATTTTAGTTAGTTTAAAAAATAAAATTAATATTGATAAAACACGAACAAAGGAATGAATTCCCATGAATTCTATTAATATCATAAAACAAGACATCCAACAATTCTAATGAAAAAAATTGTCATCTTTATATGAGAAAGATAGTCTCAATAAAAATAATTATAATCATCATAATGTTTATTTAACCAATTATGCATAAAAACTAATAGTATCATACAATCATAAAAAAAAAAACTCATAATATCATAAAATAAATCATCCAACAATTCTTCTAAATCTATGGAATGAAAAAAATTGTCATGTCTAATAGTCTCAATAAAAATAACCATAATCAACATAATATTTATTTAATCAATTAAACAATTAACCATAATCAACATAATGTTAATTAAGCATAAAAAATAACCATAATCAACATAATGTTTATTTGACCAATTAAGCATAAAAAGAAGATCACAGTTCCAAAGTCTTAACAAGAAAAATTACCTCATAAATCAAGGTCTTGGATCTACTCATGGCTAGTTTGAAGAAAGAGAAAATTGGCTAGTTTGAAGAAAGAGAAAATCAAGTTCTTGGATCTGCTCATGGCTAGTTTGAAGAAAGAGAAAAATGAATTATCAGGCGAACATTAGTTTGAAGAAAGAGAAAATCAAGTTCTTGGATCTGCTCATGGCTAGTTTGAAGAAAGAGAAAAATGAATTATCAGGCGAACATTGTCACAAGAAAACCCTTTATAACGGCGATGTCTTTGTTGGATGATAGCAAGAAATGTTGCGAGGATTTAAACCTTTTCATCTGTCATCACATCGCCCCTTTGACTGCAGTTGTAGCAAGTATATTTTTAGCTACTATTTTTACGTCGATCAGTGGATTAATCAACTTTTTACTCATAAATTTTAATTTTAGGGTTGGTAATTGAAGATGCATAATTTTGATCATTTTTTCTAATCAATAGATGATTTTCTAATCAATAGATGAGATTTGGATAAATTAACTTAGGCTCATTTATAAAGATATACATTTATGTGATTACTTTTTTACATTTACTAAATAAGATTAAAAATTTACTTTTTCACCACCTCATTACCACTTTATGTGATTAAAAATTGATTATACTTAAATTGATTGTAAAATGACAGATCTAAAGATGGGGAAAATTGGTGTTGCTTCCTCTACCCACGGTATGTTTCTTCCTCTACCCACGATTCCACACACGTTAGGTTTGATTTAGGTCTGACTAGGTAAATGGAACGACAACAGCGCGAGGAAGCATATGAAATGCGAAAAAATACACAGATCCATGTAAAAGGAGCCATGAAAATCTATCCACGATTCCACACGCATTAGGTTTGATTTAGGTCGGACTAGGTAAATGGAACTACAAGAAGCCGGAGGAAGCATATGAAATGCTCAGAAGAGCCATGAAAACAGGTTACTGGAAGGATGTCGGACAAGGGCGTAAAATCCAAGGCTCAGATGGGCTCCCAATCCGAAAGCTAAAAAGTCTTGTATTTTACTCAGGCAGTGCCCGTTCTCCAATTGAAAATCTGTTCATCATACTACTGCATTTTGTTATAAGTTTAATCAGAAGACGCACTATTTGATTTTGTTATAAAATTGGAGTTGAATCAGAAGACACACTATTTGATTTTGTTATAAAATGGGCCAGAAACCATTATACCAATGTTGTTGAAGAGAGGAGAGAAGTTTCGAGCAACATTCTATTTCAATTACCACGTTTTCCAAATATGAGCCATGAAAAACTAAATGATATTATTTCTTGGGATGATTTGGACAGTGTATGTGCGTGTACGTGTAAGGCAGTATTAGACGCAGCGCAAGCACCACACAAAATATCTTATGATAGGTAACGAGCAACCCTGTCCTCTATGTTGTGATACAATGTTAGAAACCACACACAATTGATTTTTATATTATTTAATTGTTATTATAATTCTTAAAAAATTAGGGTTTGTTCTATGAGAAAATTTAAGGGAGGAGGTTTTTTTTTAATGATAAGAAGAAGTAATGTTTGTTATGATAAGAAAAGATAGGGTTTGTAATTAAAAAAAATTAGTGTTTTGTTATAATAAAGAAAATAATGTTTTTTTAATAATAAACTTTTATTTTTTCATAACAAAAATTCTATAATTATGTATTTTTATTATAAATATAATTATTAGAATTATGTATATTTTTTTTCCCACTTCTTTTAAATCATTATTTTGTTGATTTATGTTTAAATCAATTTTTTTAAATAATAATCAAAATATTACCATACTATATTTTTATATTATTTAATATTGTTATTATAATCTTAAAAATTAGGCCTATTCTAAGGAGAAAATTTTAAGGAGGTGAGGTTTTTTAATGATAAGAAGAAGTAATGTTTGTTATGATAAGAAAAGATAGGGTCTAGAATTAAAAAAATTAGTGTTTTGTTATAATAAAGAAAAATAATGTTTTTAATAATAAACTTTATTTTTTTCGATACAAAAATCTCATAATTATGTATTTTTATTATAAAATATAATTATTAGAATTATGTATATTTTTTTTCCCACTTCTTTTAAATCATCATTTTTTTGATTTATGTTTAAATCAATTTTTTTAAATAATAATCAAAATATTACTCATATTTATGTATATATATATATATATATATATATATATATATTAATTGAAATTAAATTATTTAAAATAAATCTTCCAAAAATACCATCACATTATTATGTAAGTAATTAACCATTTTAAACATCAATAATAAAAATGATATTAAATAAATAAATAAATTAACAATATTAAATAATTGTATTTTTATTTTTTTAAGAAAATGTGTTAATTTAATAACACTATATTGTATAAAAAAAAGACAATATTCTAGATCTTACACCAAATGTATGATAATATTATATCAAGAAAGAAACATCTTATAGTTTGATTAACGTTAAAATATTTTAAATTTGTCAAATGATATAAATATCTTTCATATATTTATGATAAATTCTAGTATAAAAAAATGCAGGTTCTAATTTGCATAAATGCATATTTTAATTAGCAACACTAATAATTCAAATGAATAAATGTATATTTTAACTTAATATATGTTTATTTGTAAGGAACATATTTTACAATTCAATATCATATTTTATCAATGTCCTTAGAAAAAATTTGATTCTAAATTTCCTTCGATATAATATAAATTTCCTTCTATGTAATATATCATATTAGTTCGAAGTTCTTATCTTTTTCACAAAGGAAACACTTATATATATATATATATCTAAACTTTGCTAGAAATTTGTTATCTTAACATATCAAGCACAAACCAACCTTGTTATGCGATGGACATTCCCCGTCGCAATCTCACGAACAAAAACGGACGTTACAACATGATGAACATAGTAATGTTCCAATGTTTTGAACTTAGTAACATTGCACAATGATGAACACAGTAACGTTGCACTCTGACGAACATAGTAATGTTACAAACTGCTGAAAATAGTAACTTCGCAATGTTATGAACATAAACTGACGTCACAATGTTATGAACATAGCCATGACATCATAATTTTGATAGTAACAATAACATCGCAATGTCACGAACATCAACATTTCTTCATGTTGCAATGTGATGTACATATCTTGATGTCGCAATGTGACAAAAAATTTCAAACATCACACTGTGTCAAACATAGTAACGTTGCAATCTACCAAACATCATAATGAGACAATGTGATGAACATAAACGAACATCGCAATGTGATGAAAATAACCCTTTCATTGCAATGTGACAAACACTTCCTAACGTTTCAATGTGATGCACATATCCCAACGTTGAATTGTGACAAACATTTCCAGACGTCGTAATGTGATGGACATAGCCATGTCGTCGCAATGTGACGAACATTTTCTCACGTTCCTATGTGACGCACATATCCTAATGTCACATTGTGATAGTCATTTTTAGATGTTGTAATGTGTCCTGCATTTCTGTGTCGTCCTAATGTGACGAACATTGTCTCACATTGCATTGTGACGCACATATCCCAAGGTTGCAGTATGTCAAACATTTCCAAATGTCGCAATGGGACGAACATAGTCATTTCGTCGCAATGTGATAAACATAGTCACTTCGTCACAATGGGATGACCATAAATGTATGTCGTAATGTGACGAACATACCCTCTTGTTGCTATGTGACAAATATATCCTCGCATTCCAATATGACTCACATATCCTGATGTCATATTGTGATAGAAATTTCCAAATGTTGCAATGTGATGAACATAAACAAACATCGTGGCATGATGAACATAGCCCTTTCATCGCAATGTGACAAACACATCCTCACGTTTCAATGTGATGCACATATTCTAACATTGAATTGTGACAAACATTTTTAGACGTCTCAATGTGATGAACATAGCCATGTCATCGTAATTTGGATAGTAATGTTGCAATGTGACCAACATCAACAGAGGTCGCAATGTGTTGCGCATAGCCCTATCTTCAAAATGTGACGAACATTTCCTCGTGTTAGAATGTAGAGAAAGTCGAAGCTACAACGCAATTTTTTTCATACAGAATACATATTTGATTAAAAGTTAAGTTTAAATCAGTTCTGAACCAAAACTGTAGCAACTAGACATAATCGACAGTAAGGGCAGAGTCATTGTGCTAGGGTATTCAGATGACGGAAATGAATCACCACCATCTAGGTGATAAGGTTTCATTTGAAGACTCAAATATCATGTCGTAGAACCCCAATAAATTGTTTGAGGTATCACGGAGACAGAAGCAGACAAATCAAATAACAATGGTAAAAGCCAGCTGAGGGTCTGATAGATTCACAGAAGGACGACTCCATCCATTATAGGCGATACAAATAAAAGGAATATAACATACTACTCTATCAAAACAAAAAGAGTCCCCATCAACGAACTATTCATAGGGCCAACATCTCTCGGTGAGATTCGTTAAGGAAAAACAAAATAGGAATAACAAAACAAAGTGACAGATATACCAGACCTTAGGTATTACTCAGTAAGACTCTTTGTAAGACCTATATCCTCCATCTGTTAGACAAAATATTACTTGAGGGGTGGTGTATGCTATCCAAGAATCCTAACTCTGAAAGACACGATAACGACTACAAAGAATTCTCAAATGACTAATCAAAGGGGGAACACAAGCAACCTGAGAGAGGAAACCACTTTCTCTTCCAGGAATAAGGATGATGCTTAAAGGTATTATAGATATATCTTCCAAAGGGGAGAATGCAACACAAATATAAGATACAATGGTAATTGACAGAAACAACAAAAATACTTAACGACTTTCTGAAAATTACACCTCCTTACTATTATCTATATCAGTATTATATTAAGAAAGAAA
>SNQJ01S0015637.1:0-25740 GCA_010110895.2 Picea sitchensis | reverse complement strand
TAAAAAATGACAAAACTGTGAACCTACTCCAACCCTAAACGGTGGATTGATATCTCGTAGTAAATGTAGGGAGTGTGGAGGATGGTTAGCCATGTGACAATGGAAGAGTTAGAGTGACACTTTGGGTATGGAGCCTAGTAAACATAAAGGAATTTTTAAGGACGACCATTAATGAAGTACAAGGCTTTAACTAGTACGACAGTAAACCATCTCTTCCACTTAAAGAATATCTCGATTTGACACGATCATGACTCAGGTTAAAACCTTCGCCCCCTCTGTGTTATTCCAAGATGACAGTAAGATCCTAGTTGTTAATATCCCATTTCCATTTGGATCTAGTACTGTCATTACTTTCAACTACCATTTTCAAAGAACCAAAACATAACCGAGACTTGGTAGTTAGGTTAACTACTTGGTAAAAGAGAAAAAAAACCGACTCCATGCCCCTCATGGACAAGAACTATTCAAGGTTTCCTAGGTTAACACCAACAAGTGAACTTGTGTGCGGACTTGGAACCTTGTGTTAAATTAAAACGAGTTGCAACATGTATTATAATACTACCCTTGTATACGTAACCTATATGCATACGGGTAAAGTTGGAGGGTAGAAGGGGGCTTGATAAAGGTATTGGGGACTTCCCTTATAACCTCCTTTCTCATGACATAGATAGGATATCTGGTGGCAAGTAGGGGTCTAGGGGGTTTATAAAAAGGTTTTGTTTCATAGAGAAATTTTCTTTAGCAAGGTTTTATTACATAATTTCTTAACCAAGACGACAATAGAATCGCATAACTAAGAGCTTCTTCAGTGTCTTCTTCTTCTTCTTCTTCTTCCAAGAAGTTTATAAACAAAAAAAAATTGTGTGATAAATATGAGGTACATTACATATGGTATCAGAGAAATAGGTTACAACACTTGGACCTTAAACAGGGCCATCTTATTTACTTCACACATAATTCTGTTTATGTAAAGCTAATAAAACCTTTATTGTTGCAAACAGAAAAACCCCTTTCTCTTTTGTGTTAATCATGGTAGCACAGGATGGCGTAGAAATCAGGCTTGATGGGAACCTTGAACAAAGAATTCTTGAAAATCAGAGATAGAATAGTGACGACAGTTCACCTACTGATGTTCTAGAAACAATGAGGAATCTCATTATTGAATTGCAGGTTTTCAAAGCCGACATTGAGAAACTAAAGAAAGCATAATAGGAGCAGCAGGAAATAAATGAAGTCCTGTTGTGCAGTATAGTGACCAAGAAAATCCCAAAGGATGATAACAATGAAGAAGAGGTCAATAAAAGGGCCTCCAAGAATTCTGGGCCTGAAGCAGAAAAAGGGGAAAGTTCATCTAAAGCTACACCCTCAACTGAGGAAAAAACAAAAATGGATGGAAAAAGAAAACAAGTAGACCACCTTGAAGGAAAATTTAAGAAACGTAAACCAACTACCTTTGACAGAGAACCCAGAATAGGGGAGGAAGTTGAGGCATGGTTATTAAACATCAAAAAATATTTCCAGATATACAACTATTCCAGCAATATGAAGGTCAGAATAGCCATTTACAATCTCAAAGGAAAATCCAGCATTTGGTGGCAAGATCTGAAATTGGCTAAGGGCTTAAAAGATAAACAGATGGAGTGATCTGACTTTAAGAAATAGTACCTATATGAAAGCTACTATGAAAGGAAAACCAAATAATTTTATGAGTTACAACTTGGTCAGATGACGATGGAGGACCTTATAAACAAATTCCTTGAATTACTAAGGTTTGTACCTTACATTCGGGAGGACAAGGTAAAAATCCAGCAGTTCTGAAGTTGTTTACCCTAGTCCTACACGGACAAAATTGAGTTTGATAACCCCAAGTCCTCGAGTGACGTATTCAGTAAATAACGAATGTGCTATGACCAGTACAAACAATGGGAATAATTCCCCAAATCTTGGAAGGATAAGAAATGAGACCAAATGAACCATCGGAAGAAGGGATACCAGCCGACTTCCTATCGAAATGCAGCAAAAATATTTCCTAGAAAGGATTTTCACTACAATAATCCAAGTACACAAAGAAGCAGTAAACTGGTAAATCTTGGAACAAAGAAGTTTGGGGACAGTCCCCGAGAACCATTGAAGTGTTGGGAATGTGGAGAACCTCATCTTAGGAGGAACTGTCCACGTTTAAACACGATAAACAGAACTGATGTTCATAATTTGCAGAAAGCTTCGATGGTGGGGGATGTAGGCAGAGCCATGCATCAAATAAATGCAACCATTGATGGTCGGCAAGCTGACCACTAGTTCTCTGTGGTGGGAATCGAAGGTCAAATCAATAACACTCGAAATTTTGTTTTAATTGACCTTGGAGCTACATTAAGTTATATCACTCCTGCTATGGTAGGGTCAAATAAACTTAAGAAAGTGAAACACGCAAAATCATGGTTGGTACAACTAGCAACAAGAACAAAAAGAAAAGTGGTTGATTTTGTTTTTGATTTTGAGTTCAGTTTAGATGGTCAAAACATAAGAACAAATCTGAACATTTTACCACTAGGATCTTATGATGTGATTATCAGAATGGATTGGTTGGAAAAGCACAAAGAAATTCTAGATTTTTATACAAAGACACTTAATCGTAAACATGATTATGACACTACCAGAACAACCCAAGGTATACAAAAACCAGTATCAATTAGACAAGTCTCACCAATGCAATTCAAGAAATGCATAAGAAAGGGTTGCCAAGTTTACACCATCCAAGTAACGAAACTGTTAGAAAAAGAAGATAATCCAAAGTTAGAAGACTTTGTTGTCCTACATGAATTCAGAGACATGTTTGTTGATGAGATACCAGAATTACCTCTTAGAAGGGAAATAAGCTTCTCGATAAACCTGTTGCCTAGTTCAGCCTCTATCTCTAAAGAACCTTACCGAATGAGTTTTCCAGAATTGACAGAATTAAAAATACAACTACAAGATCTATTGGATAAAGACTATATTTGTGCCATTCCAAAAAAATAAAGTATTTTTGAAATTTAAAATTGATTGGAAATTTTTTTGTTTTTAGTAAATTCGAATTTGGAATAATTTTTCCATTTATGACAATTCTGAATTTCGAATTTGATAATTGTAATAAATTATTATGACTGTTGGGTAGAGATTTGATTTGACCCAACTAACTATTTAACTACGACACTTGTATGAAAACAAAATATTTTATATTAATTGCAGGAGACAAATGGAACAACCATGTTAAAAAATCAGTTGACCATGACTCCATGAGTGGGGAACATGTTGGAACTACCTCTGGGATGATTGTTACAAGTGGAAAATCAGATATTTGGCCATTGGCAGCCCCTGAAAATCAGGGATTTAGATAGATTTGAGAATTTGCAAGGGGGAAGAAATACCTAGGCAAAAAGGATTGTTCTATATATAACATATGTGAGGAGGCAAGACGCTGCCGAGTATGCTGGGTAAAAGAGTCTATTGATTTTTTTCTCGCTGCTATGGACACTACTGATCGAGTGTGAGGCAAGAGGAATCTACTGGAGTTGAAGGACATTGCTCAGGAGGATTTTTCCAAGTTCACCCTCATGGATTCATGGTCAGGGTAGGGGGTGAACCGGGAAAGTGATTTGGATTCCCAGTTCTAAGGTTGGGAGGAACATGGCTGTTTCTTTTGTCTTTCGCACATTATTTCAGATATGTTATTCTGCCCCCTTCTCTAGCTGAGTGCTATAGGGTTAAATACTTGATAGAATGTTATATACTAGTTTTGAATGGATTACCTTTGTCACATCTTATTGCTGTTATATACTAGTTTTGAATGGATTACCCTTTGTCACATCTTATTGTTGTTATATACTAGTTCAGAATGGATTATCTCTATTGCACCCTAATAATGTTATGAATGCTAACATCTGTAGTTTTTTTTTTTAGCTGAAAGAATAAGCTTGGTCAAACACGAGGAAGAATAAATTATGTAAATTGGATTACTACTATGAAAAGGATAAACACTATAGGAAAAACCTCACGAATAAATCATATTGCAGGTTGTAGTTGTCTGCGTTTTGTAATACCAGTGTGAATTAAATAAGGTATATATATATATATATATATATATATATATATATATATATATATAGGTATGGTCGAATACTTACTATCTGGTACACAAAATATGGGAGGAAGTATGAATTTGGCTAAGAGTCTTCCATGTACAAAGTGAAGAGTTGCAATTGTAGGAGATAACTGTAATCATGCTTAACGCAGAATTACAAGACGATTTGGTCTCTGGGACTACAGTTCAAATTATTAGAATTGAATTTTGGATTAAATCAACTAATATTGATAAAATTTCTAGGACTAATCACGAGAGGCACAAAGGCCCAAGGAGATAAAAGGACATCTTGAAACTTCATAGGATTACACAGACCCTTGAATAAGTTGGTAACTATGTAAACAATAGCATAATCACTTAGAAACCAAATTATATATATAGGTATGGTCGAATACTTACTATCTAGTACACAAAAATATGAGAGGAAGTATGAATTTGGCTAAGAGTCTTCCATGTACAAACTGAACAGTTGCGATCTTTAGGAGATAACGGTAATCGTATTTAATGCAGAGTTACAGGACGATTTGGTCTCTGGGACTACAGTTCAAATTATTAGAATTGAATTTTGGATTAAATCAACTAATATTGATAAAATTTCTAGGACTAATCACGAGAGGCACAAAGGCCCAAGGAGATAAAAGGACATCCTGAAACTTCACATGATTACACATACTCCTGAATAAGTTGGTAACTATGTAAACAATAGCATAATCACTTAGAAACCAAATAGAAAACCTTTGACACGATCACATAATAGACACAAATCGAATTTATTTACTATCATGCTTTTTGGAATCAATCACATATGAGATACACACATAGTCAGCAATAGTCAAGTTATTGTATTCAATTCAAGATCCTATTTTTTTTTAAAGAAGCGAGCATGGCATTAAAGAAATCTAAAATGATAAAATAAACAATAAGTTATATAGTTAAGCAGAAGGGAACTCCTAAAATCCTTTTTCAAAATATATTACAAAACTTATCTAGTTTGATACAATTAAATACCCCTTACTATGTAGTATCCAATGAAGGAAATACTCCCCAAAAAGGGTTACTCTTACGATACTGAAACCAGAGTAGGAACTACATTGATAATAGAAAGATTGGAAAGGACCATGCCCTTCCTTTAGAACCAAAAGGATGAGACAAAGAGGGTTATGGGCATGGAACCTGAATACCTTGGTTGCCAAGGGTGGTCATGGAGATCTGATACCATTCTCTGGTGAGAACTTTGCAATAAGAATACCATCGAAAAATTAGAACTATACAACAAAAAGATGAATGAAAGTATCTATAGAATATCACTTAAACAGATCCTGTACTTATCTAGGAATTACCGAGAGTGTGCTCCTTTTCAGTAGTGGTTGTTCCCAAACTGAACAGAGAGGAGTGAGCCTGAGTAAAACTGATGGGTACCCTCGCATCAAACAGGGCCCCATCTTTAGTTCAATATCCAATTCCAGAAAAGATTATGCAAGAAAATACGACTCTTATAATTAAAATAACAATTTCGATACCAAACCTCGAAAACACTATACAGTGGATGTATATGCTCTAATTACTGAGGTGAAAACGAAGTCATAGATTTTACTAGACTAGACCTTCATAAGTTAACAAAATTCAAAAAAAGATGATTCGAAATTACCAAAATTTTAAATACGCGGATGGTTCATAAGTTAACAAAGGAAAAGTTTGAACAACAGAATGCGGTAAGATAGTGCAGGGTCTGCATGGAATAGTTAGTTCAACTCCAGTCCTAGATAATGAATCAACAAAGGGACTATCCAGCTTTTCCTTGGGATTATGGGTTATGGGTGGAACAACATTACTCATTACCATTCGTAGAAAGTCCACCAAGACAGGTATTTAGAGTCCGCGAATGAAATTTCAAATCAGTTTGGACAGAGCTACACCATAATAATAGAAATTCCCTTCCACATAAATTTAACCTCTAGAATTGTGGAAAGGTATCGCGAAAACGTAATATGAAAATGATGTTACAGAAACAGTAAAAGAGGGGGGTACGAGTGAGCCCTAAAAGAAATACTTATGAAGCACCTGGAAAGCATCAAAATGAGACACCAAACCCTTCAAACTACCCCGAACAGAGGACGAGTCGGTAATAGTAACTAACTATCCAAAAAACAAGAAAATTATAGAACCCTTCCCCATGAGATTTAGCAGTAAGGGAGTAGCTAACCATAGTCATAAATCCACAACTAGAGATGCAGGAATAAAGTGAAAACTTACCAGTTAGTGAGACAGAGGTGTCGCCTCCATCAGAGAAAATCCTCGCAGTTGTTTTCCCTTCGCCAAGGAGTCGATATCACAGAGCTAAGTTCCAGAGGACCTCTCATGACAAAATAAAAGTTCGACGAACTAGAAAACCCTTACCTTGAAGATTAAAGGCTATGGGTACAAAAGGCAAGGTGATGTGATAGACTTGGTACGCCCTTAATGGTAAACTTTTCAGGTAATGGCCTCGACATTCGCATACGCCCTACCCCCTTTTAATGCCCTCACCAGGATTAAATGCTCATCAGACCTACCTCTCCTTTGGCATTCAATGGGCTATGGATTAAGGAAGCACCTTTGCAACTCATGGAAACCTCCAACCCTAAAGTAAAATGAGTGTAGTTAACACAGTGATCAGTTGACGTTACAATTGGACAGTTCATGCCAAGTGGGATGGCTAGACAGGTAGAGGGTGATAGTAGATTCACACTCTGAGTTACCCAAAAGGCCTTACTTAACCACTAACCCTATCCTGATGCTTTTAAATTAAAGTGGTATGTTTACATTATATTAAAACATTTCGCAGAGGAGTATAATCTAACCCCCTACTCTTACCTAAGTCCTTTTGATCATTCTTAGCTTGGATATGTGTATAGTGTAACGCAAGAGGCTTAGGCCAGAAGCCCCCAAATCATTGTAGATTAAGCCTATGGTAATGGTTATAGAGTAAACAGATAGTAAATTTATTATAATCATAGGACTTTAAGTAAACTTAAGAAAATGGAGTAGGCATTTTCTTATATCATCATTTTTTAAACTTTAAAGTTGGGTATTGATGAAAGTCGATGATACTAAGGACTCTAGAACACCTTCATAATCAATCAATATAATAAATAGCCTACCACTCTTGAATATCAAAGCTATTGAAGGATGAATGTATAAGTAAAAAGGAAATAATATTTTTTTTTATTATTTGGCAGATTTGAGGATTATTACATATGGTATCAGAGCAAAGGTTACAACATTGGACCTAAACATGGCCACATTAGTTGTTTAACATATATTCTGATCTATGCAAAACTAATAAACCTTTTTGTTACAAACATAAAAATTTTCATTTTGTGTGAGTTATGGAAGTTGAGGACGATGCAAAAATCAAGATGGAAGGAAATACAGAGAAGAGACCTCTGGGATATCCAAGACAGAATAGTCAAGGAAGCTCACCCACTGAAGTGTTTGAAACAATGAGGAATCTGATTGTTGAACTGTAGGTTTTCAAAGACGACAATGAGAAACTAAAGAAAGCACAACATGAATAGCAAGAGATAAATGAAGTCCTCCTGCGTAGTATAGCGACCAAGAAAATCCCAAGGGACAATAACCATGACGAAGAAGCCATCAAGAGAGCCTCCAGGAACTCTGGGTTGAAAACAGAAAAAAAGAGACAGTTCGTCTGAAGGAATACCTTCAGCTAAAAACAAATTTAAAAAAAGACAAGAAAAGAAAACAAGTAGACCACCTTAAAGGAGAATTTAAAAATATTAAACCAGCTACCTTTGACGGAGAATCCAGAACAAGAGAAGAAGTTGAAGCGTGGTTGTTGGACATCAAAAAATACTTCCAAATCTACAACTATTCTAGAAATATGAAGGTCAGAATGGTCATCTACAATCTAAAAGGGAAGGCCAACATTTGTTGGAAAGATTTGAAATTGGCCAAAGGCCTAAAGGAGAAACTGTTGGAATGGTCTGACTTTAAGAAGTATTTCAAAAAACAATACCATTCTGAAAGCTATTACGAAAGGAAAATGAAATAATTTTATGAGTTACGACTTGGACAAATGACGATGGAAGACCTTATAAATAAATTCATGGAACTACTAAGGTTCATACCGTACATCCGAGAGGATAAAGTAAAAATCCAACGATTCTTAAGCTATTTACAATAGACCTACAATGATAGAATTGAGTTTGCCAACCCCAAATATTTGAGTGAAGTACTCAGGAAAGCATGAATGTGATACAATCAATATAAACAGTGAGCAGAGTTCCCCAAAGCCTAGAAGGATAAGAAGCAAGATCGAATGAACTAGCGAAAGAAGGGATACCAGCCAACTCTATATCGTAATGCAACAAAAATATTTCCAAGAAAGGATTTTCACTCTAACCATCTGAATATGCAAGGCAACATTAAATCGGTAAATCTAGGAATGAAGAAGTTTGGGGACAGCCCCCGTCAACCACTAAAGTGTTGGGAATGTGGAGAACCTCATCTAAGGAGGAACTGTCCTCGTTTAAGTTCAGCAAACAAAACTGTTGTTCATAATTTACAGGAAGCCTTGATGGTGGGAGACATGGGCAGAAGCTTGCATCGGATTAATGCAGCCATAGACGACCGGCAAGCTGATCACCAATGCTCCATGGTAGAAATCGAAGGTAAAATCAATAACACCCAAATTTATGTTTTAATTGATCCTAGAGCTATGTTAAGTTATATCACTCATGGAGTAGTAGAATCAAATAAAATCAAGAGGACGAAACATGCAAAATCATGGTTGGTACAGTTAGCAACAAGAACTAAAAGGAAAGTGGTTGACTTTATTTTTTATATTGAATTTAACTTAGATGGTCAAAACATAAAAACAAATCTGAATATTCTTCCACTAGGATCTTACGATATGATCATCGGAATGGATTGGTTGGAAAGACACAAAGCAGTTCTAGATTGTTATACAAAGGCACTTAACTATAAAGATGATTGTGACACTACTAGAACAACCCAAGGTATACCAAAACCAATATCTTTTAGACAAGTTACATGAATGCAATTTAATAAATGTATGAGAAAGGGGTGTCAAGTGTACACCATCAAAGTAACAAATGTGTTAGAAAAATAAGATAAGCCAAAGCTAGAAGATTTTACTGTCCTACATGAGTTTAGAGACATGTTTGTTGATGAGATACCAGAATTCCCTCCTAGAAGGGAAATAGACTTCTCCATAGACCTACTACTGGGCTCAGCCCCTATCTCAAAATCACCTTACCAAATGAGTTTACCTGAATTGACATAACTAAAGATACAACTGCAAGAATTGTTGGACCAAAAGTATATCAGACCCAGTGTTTCACCATGGGGAGCACTAGTCCTCTTTGTGAAAAAGAAAGATGGTATTCTCAGACTATGTATCGACTATAGACAATTGAATAAAATGACTATTAAGAATAAGTACCCCTTATCTAGGATAAATGATCTGTTCAATCAAGTAGATGGGGCCAAGATCTTTTCAAAGTTGGATTTATGATCCAGTTATCATCAAGTGAGGAAAAAAGACAAGAATATAAACAAAGCAAATTTTCAAACAAGATATGGACTATGAATTCGTAGTCATACCTTTCAGACTCACTAACGCACCAACCACATTTATGTGTCTGATGAACAGTATTTCCAGTCGGTACTTAGACAAGTTTGTGGTGGTATTTGTGGACGATATTCTGGTTTATTCGAAAATGGAGGAAGAACATGATGAACACTTAAGAATAGTTTTGAAAACATTGAGAAAACACAAATTGTATGCCAAATTTGATAAGAGTGACTTTTATCAAAAGGAAATACAATATTTAGGACACATAATTTCAGCAAAAGGCATTGTCGTAGACCCTGAGAAGATAAAAGCCATTATAGAATGGTCGGTGCCAAAGGATGTAGCATACATCCGTTCATTCATGGGAATCACTGGATATTATCGCAGATTCATAAAAGGATTTTCTAAAATAGCTTACCCTATTATGTTATTACAAAAAAAGGGAACCAAGTTTAACTGGTCATAGAAATGTCAAGATAGTTTTAACAAGCTAAAGGAATTATTGACAACGACACCCATATTGAAGGTAGCAGACCCAGATAAAGACTTCATCATATGTGTTGATGATAGTAAAGAAGGACTAGGTGGTGTCCTAACTCAGGAAGGATACATTATCTGTTATGAGTCCCAGAAATTAAAAGAACATGAGAAAAACTATGGCACTCATGACTTAGAATTGACAGCAATAATACACACCTTAAAAATGTGGAGACACTACATAATGGGTAGAAAATTTCTACTATTGAAGGATAATAGCGGCGTGAAATATCTGTTTAGCCAACCAGATATTAACGCAAGGAAAGCAAGATGGCTAGCATTCTTGAGTGAATTCGACTTCAAAGTCAGACATATCAAGGGTAAGGAAAATAAGGTAACAGACGCGCTAAGAAGAAGAGTCCATGGGTTATTTGAAATAAATATCAACAGGGAAGAAAGTGATCTGGAACAAAGAATAAGGATGGTAGGTTTTAACGACGAAAATTACACTAAGGTAATGACCGAATTACAAAATAGTACCGAAAACTCAGATAAACCAATCTAAGTATCGACAAGAAAGGACTACTATGAATTAAAAATAGACTTTACATACCAGATTCAGCAAAATTAAAGCTAATAGTCTTGGACGAAGTGCATAAGAAACTGTATTTTGGCCATCCAGGATACCAGAAAATGATAACGACACTTAGAAGACTATTTTACTAACCTAATATGAAGGGTGAAACAATAGAATACTTGGTTAGGTGCCAATATTGTCAGCAGGTTAAGGTCGAACAACAGCATCCAACCAGCCTATTACAACCATTACCAGTACCAGAATGGAAATGGGAGACCATATCGCTGGACTTCATGAGAGGTTTGCCAAAAACTCAGAAACAGAATGACTCTATTATGGTTGTAATTGATAAACTCAGTAAGTATGCACACTTTATTCCTGTAAAGTCTACTTTTAAAGCTATAAACATTGCTGAAATATTTATGAAAGAAATTTTTAGACTGCATGGTATTCCTAAAATGGTGATTTCAGATAGAGACGTAAAATTCACATCTTCTTTTTGGAAGGAATTGTTTGTAGGGATAAATACTAATCTGAATTTCAGTACAAGTTATCATCGACAAATGGATGGACAGACCGAAAGGACAAACCAAGTCATAGAGTATATTCTCCTCATGTACATAAAAACAAAACCGAACAAATGGGAGGACTATCTACACTTGGTAGAATTTGCATATAACAATGGGTACCAAACTTCGGCTAAGTTAAGCCTTTTTGAGGTACTGTACGGTAGAATGTGCATGACTCCAATTAGCTAGGATAACCAACTAAAAGACTCATGTTTGGACCAAAGATGCTCCAAGAAATGGAGAACATGGTAAGAAAGGTACAATAGAACTTAAAAGAAGCACATGATAGACAGAAGAGCTATGCAGATCATAAAAGAAGACACTTGGAGTTTCAAGTGGGAGATCATCTGTACTTGAAGGTCAAAGCCCAAAAAAATTCATTGAAGTTAGGGAATTCTGCCAAGCTAGCACCCAGGTTTTGTGGGCCCTTCGAGATACTAGCTCGAATTGGACCCGTAGCATACCAACTTGCACTGCCAGCTAATCTAAGAATTCATAATGTATTTCATGTTTCTTTCTTGAAAAAGTATGTGCATGACCCTACTCAAATGATTGATTGGAACATGGTGTAGGTGGAACCTGAAGGCGAGTTCTAGGTTGAACCCCTATAGATTCTAGACCAGAGAGAAATAACACTTTGGAGCAGAGTCGTCGCTCAGGTAAAGGTGCAGTGAAAGCACTTTAGCCCCGAGGAGGCCACTTGGGAGTTGGAGGGAGATTTGTGGAAATATCATCCAACCCTATTCCACGAAAGGCATGAACACTGAGGACAGTGTTTTATTGAAGGGGGAAAGGATGCGACATTCCCCAAAAATAAAGTATTTTTGAAATTTAAAATTGATTGGAAAATTTTTCGTTTTTAGTAAATTTGAATTTGGAATAATTTTTCCATTTATGGAAATTCCAAATTTCAAATTTGATAATTGTAATAAATTATTATGACTATTGGGAAGAGATTTGAATTGACCAACTAACTATTTAACTGTGACACTTGTATGAAAACAAATATTTTATATTAATTGCAGGAGACAAATGGAACAACCATGTTAAAAAATCAGCTGACCATGACTCCATGAGTGGGGAACAAGTTGGAACTACCTTTGGGCTGATTGTTACAAGTGAAAAATCAGATATTTGGCCATTGGCAACCCCTAAAAATTAGGGATTTATATAGATGTAAAAATTCCCAAGGGGGAAGAAAGATCTAGGCAAAAAGGATTGTTCTATATATAGCATATGTGAGGAGGCAGGACGTTGCCGAGTATGATGGGGAAAAGAGACTATTGATTTTTTTCTTGCAGCTATGAACACTATTGATCGAGTATGAGACAAGAGGAATCTGCTAGAGTTGAAGGACATTGTTGAGGAGGAGTTTTCCAAGTTCTCCCTCATGGATTCATGGTCAGGCTAGGGGGTGAACCAGGTAAGTGATTTGGCTGCCCAGTTCAAGGTTGGGAGGAACGTGGTTGTTCCTTTTGTATTTCGCACATTATTTTAGATATGTTCTTCTGCCCCCTTTTTTGGCTGAGTGATATAGGGTTAAATACTTTATAGAATGTTATATACTAGTTCTGAATGGATTACCTTTGTCGCATCTTATTGCTATTATATACTAGTTCTGAATGGATTACCCTTTATCGCTTCATATTGTTGTTATATAGTAGTTCAGAATGCATTATCTTTGTTGCACCCTAATTATGTTATTACTGCTAACGTACATAGGTTTTTTTTAGCTGAAAGAATAAGCCTGGTCAAACACCAAGAGGAATAAATTATGTAAATTGGATTACTACTATGAACATGATAAACACTATAGGAAAAACTCCATGAATAAATCGTATTACGGGTTGTAGTTGTCTGCATTTTGAAATACTAGTGTGAATTAAATAAGGTATACATATATAGGTATGGTTGAATACTTACTATCTAGTACACAAAAATATGACAGGAAGTACGAATCTGGCTAAGAGTCTTCCATGTACAAACTGAACAGTTGCGATCTTTAGGAGATAATGATAATCGTATTTAATGCAGAGTTACAGGACGATTTGGTCTCCTGGACTACAGTTCGAACTATGAGAATTGAATTTTGGATTAAATCGGCTAATATTGATAAAATTTCCAGGACTAATCACGAGAGGCGCAAAGGCCCAAGGAGATAAAAGGACATCCTGAAATTTCACATGATTACACATACTCCTGAATAAGTTGGTAATTATGTAAACAATAGCATAATCACTTAGAAACCAAGAAGAAAACCTTTGACACAATCATGAAATAGACGCAAATCGAATTTCTTTCCTATCATGCGTTCTGGAATCAATCACATATGAGATACACACACAATCAACAATAGTCGAGTTCTTTTATTCAATTCAAGATCATAATTTTTTTTAAAGAAGCCAGCATGGTGCTAATGAAATCTAAAACGATAAAATAAATAGTAAGCTATATAGTTAAGCAGGAGGGAACTCCTGAAGTCCTTTTTCGAAATAGATTACATAACTCATCTAGTTTGACACAATTAAATACCCCTTACTGTGTAGTATCTAATGAAGGAAATACTCCCCAAAATGGGTTACTCTTACGATACTGAAAGCGGAACAAGAACTACATTGATAATAGAAATATTGGAAAGGACCATGTCGTTCCTCTAGAACCAAAAGGATGAGACGGTGAGGGTTACAGGCATGGAACCTGAATACTTTAGTTTCCAAGGGTAGGCATGGAGATCCGATACCATTCTCCGGCGAGAACTCTGCAAAAGGAATACCATCGAAACATTAGAACTATACGACAGAAAGATGAATGAAAGTATCTACAAACTATCACTTAAACAAATCCTGTACTTATCTAGGAATTGTGGAGAGTGTGCTCTTTTCCAATAGTGGTTGTTCCCAAAATGAACAGGGAGGAGTGAGCTTGAGTAAAACTGATGGGTACCCTTGCATCAAACAGGGCCCCATCTTTAGTTTAATATCCAGTTCCAGAAAAAATTATGAAAGAAAATATGACTCTCATAATTAAAATAACAATTTCAATACCAAACCTTGAAAACACTATACAGTGGATGTATATGCTCTAGTTATTGAGGTGCAAATGAAGTCCGAGATTTTACTAGACCAGACCCTCATAAGTTAATAAAATTCAAAAACAGTTAATTCGAAATTACCAAAATTTTAAATGCGCAGATGGTTCATAAGTTAACAAAGGAAAAGTTTGAATAACATAATGCGGTAAGAAAATGTGGGATCTGCAAGGAACTGTCAGTTCAAATCCAGTCCTAGATAATGAATCTACGAAGGGAATATCTGGATTTTCCTTGGGATTACGGGTTATGGGTGGAACAGCATTACTCATTACCATTTGTAGAAATTCCACCAAAACGGGTATTTAGAGTCCACAGACGAAAGTTCAAATCAGTTTGGACAGAGCTACACTGTAATAATATAAATTCCCTTCCACATACATTTAACCTCTAGAATTCGGGAAAGGTATCATGAAAACATAATACCAAAATGATGTTATAAAAACAGTAAAAGAGAGCGGTACGACTGAGCCCTAAAATAAATACTTATGAAGCACCAGGAAAGCATAAAAATGAGACACCAAACCCTTCAAACTACCCTGAATAGAGGACGGGTCGGTAATAGTAACTAACTATACGAAAAAGAAGAAAATTCTAGAACCATTCCCCATGAGATTTAGCAGTAAGAGAGTAGGTAACCAGAGTAAAAAATCCACAGCTAGAGATGCAGGAATAAAGTGAAAACTTACCAGTTTGTGAGACAAAGGTGTTGCCTCAATCAGAGAAAATCCTCGCAGTTGTTTTCCCTTCACTAAGGAGTTGATATCTCAGAGATAAGTTCTGGAGGACCTCTCATGACAAAATAAAAGTTCGGTGAACTAGAAAACCCTTACCTCAAAGATTAAAGGCCCTGGGTACAAAAGGCCAGGTGATGTGATAGACTTGGTACGCCCTTAATGGTTAACTTGTCAGATAATATCCTCGACATTGGCATACGCCCTACCCCCTTAGAATTCCCTCGTCAGGATTAAATGCTCATCAGACCTACCTCTCCTTTGGAATTCAATGGGCTACGGATTAAGGAAGCACCTTTGCGACTCATGGAAACCTACAACCCTAAAGTACAATGAGTGTAAACACGGTGATTAGTTGACGTTACAGTTGGACAGGTGGTGCCAAGTGGGATGGATAAACAGGCAGAGGGTGATAGTAGATTCGTACTCTGATTTACCCGGAAGGCCTTACTTAACCACTAGCACTATCTTGATGCTTTTAAATTAAAGTGGTATGTTTACATTATATTAAAAAATTTTGCGGAGGAGTATAATATAACCCCCTACTCTTACCTAAGTCCTTTTGATCATTCTTAGATTGGATATGTGTATAGTCTAACATAGAAGGCTTAGGCTAGAAGCCCCAAAATCATTGTATATTAAGCCTATGGTAATGGTTATAGAGTACATAGATAGTAAATTTATTATAATCACAAGACTTTAAGTAAACTTAAGAAAATGGAGTAGGCGTTTTCTTATATCGTCGTTTTTGAAACTTTAAAGTTGGGTATTAATGAAATTCGACGATAGTAAGGACTCTAGAACACCTTCAGAATCAAGAAATATAATAAAGAGCCTACCACTCTTGAATATCAAATCTATTCAAGGATGAATGTATAAGTAAAAAGGAAATAATAGTTTTTTTTTATTTGGCAGATTTGAGGTTTATTACAATATCAGACAAAGTGTTTCACCATGGGGAGCACCAGTCCTCTTTGTGAAAAAGAAATAAGGTACTCTAAGACTATGTATCTATTATAGACAATTGAACAAAATGACTATTAAGAACAAGTACCCCTTACCTAGGATAAATGATCTGTTCGATCAAGTAGGTGGGGCCAAGATCTTTTTGAAATTGGACTTACGATCTGGTTATCATCAAGTTAGGATAAAGGATGAGGATTTAAGCAAAACAAATTTTCAAACAATTTATGGACACTACAAATTCGAAGGCATACCTTTCAGACTCACTAATGCACCAACCACGTTTATGTGGTTGATGAACAGTATTTTCAATCAGTACTTAGACAAGTTTGTACTAGTATTTATCGACAATAATTTGGTCTATTCTAAAACAGAGGAAGAACATGAAGAACACTTAAGAATAGTTCTGCAAACTTTGAGGAAACATAAACTATACACCAAATTTGATAAGTGTGATTTCTATCAAAAGAAAATACAGTACCTAGGATATGTAATTTCAGTAGAAGGCATTGTTGTCGATCTTGAGAAAATAAAAGCCATCATGGAATGGTTGGTACCAAAGGATGTAGCAGATATCTGATCATTCATGGGAATCACCAGATATTATTGCATATTTATAGAGGGGTTTTCCAAGATATCCTACCCCATCACGTCATTAGAAAAGAAAGGGACCAAGTTTAATTGGTCACAAAAGTGTCAAGACAGTTTCAACAAGCTGAAGGAATTATTGACAACAGCATCGATATTGAAGGTAGCAGACCCAGATAAAGAATTTATTGTCTGTGTTGATGCGAGTAAAGAAGCACTAGGTGGTGTCCTAACTCAGGAAGGAAACATGATTTGTTATGAGTCCCATAAATTAAAACAACATGAGCAAAATTATGTCACTCATGACTTAGAATTGGCAGTAGTAATACATGCCTTAAAAATGTGGCGACACTACATAATGGGAAGAAAATTTCTATTATTGATGGATAATAGCGGTGTGAAATATTTGCTTAGCCAACCAGATCTTAATGCAAGGGAAGCAAGGTGGCTAGATTTTTTGAGAGAATTTGACTTCGAGGTCAGACATATCAAGGGTAGGGAAAATAATCTAGAATATGCTTTACGAAGACGACTCCATGGGTTATTTGAGATAAATATCCTCAGGGAAGAAAGTGACCTGGAAAAAAGAATAAGGATGGAAGGTGTTAAGGACAAAAATTATACTAAGATAACAAAAGAATTACAAAAAAGTACCACAAACTCAGATAAACCAGATCTGAGTATCGAAAAAAACAGACTACTATGATTTAAACACCGACTTTACAGACCCGATTCAGGAGAGTTAAAAATGACAGTCCTTGATGAAGTGCATAAGAAACCATATTCTAGTCATCCAGGATACCAGAAAATGATAACGACACTCAGGAAATTATTCTATTGGCCTAATATGAAAGGCAAAAGAACAGAATACTTGGCTAGATGCCAAGATTGTCAGCAGGTAAAGGTCGAACACCAGCATCCATCCGGCCTTCTATAGCCATTACCAGTACCAGAATGGAAATGGGAGACCATATCGTTGAACTTTATTACAGGTTTTCCTAAAACTCAAAAACAAAATGACTCTATTATGGTTGTAATCGATAAACTCAGTAAGTCTCCACACTTTATTCCTGTAAAGTCTACTTTTAAATCTATAAATATCGCCAAAATATTTATGAAAGAAATTTTTAGACTGCATGGTATTCCTAAAATGGTGATTTTGGATAGAGATGTAAAATTCACATTTGATTTTTGGAATGAACTATTTGCAGGGCTAAATACTAATTTGAATTTTAGTACGAGTTATCATCTGTAAACAGATGGAAAGACCAAAAGAACAAACCCAATCGTGGAGGATATGCTCTGCATGTACATAAGAACAAAACTGAGCAAATGGGAAGACTACCTACACTTGGTAGAATTTTCATATAACAATGGGTACCAAACTTCGGCTAAATTAAGCCCCTTCGAGGTACTGTACAGAAAGAAGTGTGCAACTCCAATTAGTTGGAATAACCTGGTTGATAGACTCATGGTTGGACCAGAGATGCTCCAAAAAATAGAGAATATGGTAAGGAAGGTACAACATAACTTAAAAGCGGCACAAGACAGGCAAAAGAGCTATGCAGACCATAAAAGAAGACACTTGGAATTTCAAGTGGGAGACCATATTTACTTGAAGGTCAAAGCCAGGAAAAGTTCACCGAAGTTAGGAAACTATGCCAAGATGGAACCTAGGTTTTATGGACCATTCGAGATATTAACTTGAATTGGACCCGTAGCATACCAACTTGCACTTCCAGTTAATCTAATAATTCATAATGTATTTCATGTTTCCTTGTTGAAAAAGTATTTCCAAGACCCTACTCATATGATTGATTGGAACTTGGTGCAGGTGGAACCAGAAGGTGAGTTACAGGAAGAACCTCTGTGCATTCTGGAATGGAGAGAAATAGCACTTCAGAACAGAGTTGTCGCTCAGGTAAAAGTGCAATGGAATCACTTTAGTCCTGAGGAGGCCACTTGGGAGTTGGAGGGGGAATTGTGGAATTATCATCCAATCTTATTCCAAGAATGGAAATAACACTGAGGATAATGTTTTATTGAAGGGGGAAAGGATGTGACATCCCAAAAAATAAAATATTTTTGAAATTAAAAAATTGTTAGGAAATTATTCCGTTTTTAGTAAATTCAAATTTGGAATTTTTTTGCCATTTATGGAAATTCTGAATTTCGAATTTGATAAATTGTAATTAATTATTATGACTATTGCGAAGAGACCTAATTTGACCCAACTAACTATTTGACTATGACACTTGTATGCAAACAAAATATTGTTTTAATTATTATAGTAGGACAAATGGAACAACCATGTTAAATTTAGTTGATCATGACTCCATGAGTGGGGAACATGTTGGAACTACCTCGGGGATGATTGTTACAAGTGGAAAATGAGGGATTTGGTCATTGGTAGCCCCTGAATATCAAGGATTTAGAAAGTTCCAAAAATTGCCAAGGGACGGAAGAAAGACCTAGGCATATATATTGTTTTGATAAATAGCATATGTGAGGAGGCGGGACGCTGCCTACTATGCGGGGAAAAGACTATTGGTATTATTTCTATTATGAGCACTACTGATTGAGTGTGAGGCAAGAGGAGACTGCTGAAATGGAAGAAATTTTTGAGGAGGAGGTTCCAAGTTCGCCCTCATGGGTTCATGGTCATGCTAGGGGGTGAATCGAGCAAGCAGTTTGGATGCCCTATTCTATAGTTGGGAGGAACGTGGTTCTTCCCTTTGTCTTCCCATGAACTTTTTCAGATATGAAATCTTCTCTTCTCTATTTTGAATGATATATAATTGTTGTAATGCATCTGGTTGAATGATTGTATCTAATTGATATAATGCATCTGGTTGAATGATTGTATTTAATTGTTGTAATGCATCTGTTTAAATGATCATATATCTGATGAATGAGATTGATGTATCTAAATTGAATTAATTCTATCATTGTAGAGTGAATTAGTTACAAAGGTAGCGTAATCATTAGAAAGGTAGCGTAATCATTAGAGTTTGTATGGGCACAATAACCTGAGCAAAAATTGTTGGATTATATGAATATTTGTAGTCCAGTTTTCTACAAAATAGTTTGTACATCATTTACTGAAATCAACTTCCCGAGCAACTCCTTTTGACTGGATTAGAGTCGGAACGAAAGTTATAAATTGTTTGATTCTCTTTTTAGGACAATCAAATGGATTGGTGTGATTATATTCTGGAAGTAACCATTTCTATAATTGGATTTTGTTTAGAACGGAGGTATTTCCTGCATATGAAAAATTATGGTATAAAACATCTAGCATGAACAGATTGAAAACAAGTTTATATGTATATATGAAGTAAGTATATTTCTACAATTACAAAACTCAGAGTCATAAATTTAATCGGAACGCTCTCTACCACTTAGTGCAGATTTAAGCCTGTACGAACCAATACATTTCCATGACATATCGATATCACATTTAGACCAGCATCTGTCTAAATTACTATTAGCAGACATTGTAATGAAATCCAGAACCTAATGTCTACATAAGAAAACATATATCTATATATGAACATATTGATAGGGATCCATTCTTGTACTATGAGTATGATGATTTTTCGACAGACATGCAAACACAACTATAAATCAAATGAATAGGAGTTGGAACACTCTGACTAAAGAAACAATAGACATATTTCATTCAACATGAATTCGAATACAGCAGAACAATAAATAACAAGTACAGTATTCGAAATAAAAAGACAAAGACACTTTGACATGGATTATCTTTCCGAGTAAGATTCGACCAGGATTTCCTTACATAAATTTAAGAAAAGGAATGTGTTACATAATTTCCAGATTTAAATTCAAATACAGACTCAATACTATGAAAGAAATGGCATTACACCATTAATGGAAAAATGATCCCAAAATATTTATTCCAACAAACTTTACAACAGGCAAAGAACTACTTTAACAGAACTAGTCGAATCATGATCTCCTTGGCTGATGATAGATCCTGTAGAGTTGGCATGAGATGTGAGGGTTTAGAAACCGAATACATTTTTCATAGGAGGCAGTGGCGGGCATCCAAGACTTGCACCGATGGAGACCCTGCAAAAGAACAAATCCTGTAAACGTTAGTCTTTATTCGAAGATTAGGTAACAAAAGAAAAATAATTGTAGTAAGATGATAAAAGTTAAACCAATGATTTCCTTTCCAGAACAATACTTATCTTATGATGCGTGTATTAGAACCCTTGCCCCATCGCCACTGTCTATTCAGATGTTCGGGCTGAGGGAAGAAGGCGCAGTACAATCTCTGATGGGTCCTTGCAATAACAAGGCCCATCATTAGTGACGATAACAAGATTTGTTTTCATAATTTCCCTCTCACATTAATTAATCTTTAGAGAAACCCTTAACTTGAAAAATGTACAAATTCGCCACAAGAGAAAGTCGAAGCTACAACACAGATTTTTTCATACAGAATACAGATTTGAGTAAACATTAGGTTTAAATCAGTCCTAAACCAAAACTGTAGTGACTAGACATAATCAACAGTAAGGAAAGAGTCATCATGCTAGAGTATTCAGATGACGGAAATGAATCACTGCCATCTAGGTGACAAGGTTTCATTCCAAGACTCGAATATCATGTCGTAGAACCCCAATAAATTGTTCTAGGTATCACGGAGACAGAAGCAGGAAAATCAAATAACAATGGTAAAAACTAGCCGAGGGTCTGATAGATTCACTGAAGAACGACTCCATCCATTATAGGGGATACAAATAAAAGTAATATAACATACTAATCTATACAAACAGAAAGAGTCCCCATCGACAAACTATTTACAAGGCCAACATCTCTCGGTGAGATTCGTTAAGGAAAAATGAAACAAAGCAACATATATACCAGACCTTAGGTATTTCTCAGTAAGACTCTTTGTAAGAACTATATCCTCCCTCTGTTAGAATGAAGCTTACTTGAGGGATGGAATATGCTATCCAACAAACCTAGCTCTGAAAGACACGATAACAAATACAAAGAATTCTCAAATGACTAATCAAAGGAGGAACACCAACAACCTCAGAGGGGAAACTACTTTCTCTTCCAGGACTAAGGATGATGTTGAAAGGTATTACAGAGAGATTTTCCATAGGGGAGAATGCAACAGGAATATAAGATACGAAGGTAACTGACAGAAACAACAAAAGTACTTAACGTCTTTCCAAAAATTACACCTCCTTACTGTTATCTATATTGGTATTATGTTAAGAAATAACTTACCATGGTTTCAGACCCCGTCGTTAGTTACACCTTGGAACAACCATCATCACTCATAGACTTCACCTCTAAGATTTGTGTAGGTAGAACCTTTTCAAAAAAAAAAAAAACCCCTCAAGAATGACAAAACTGTGAACCTACTCCATCCCTAAACAACACATTAACGTCTCATAGTAAATGAAGGGAGTGCGGAGGATGGTTAGCCATGTGACAATGGCAGATTGAGAGTGACACTTTGGGTATGGATCCCAGTAAACATAAAGGAATTTCAGAGGACGACCATTAATGAAGTACAAGGATTTAACTAGTACGACAATAAACCATCTCTTCCACTTAAAGAATATATCAATTTGACATGATCATGACTCAGATTAAAACCTTTGCCCCCTCTGTGTTAGTCCGAGATGACAGTCAGATCCTAGTTGTCAATATCCCATTGGCATTTCAATCTAGTACTGTCATTCCTTTCAACTACCATTGTAAGAGAACCAAAACATAACTGAGACTTGGTAGTTAGGTTAACTTCCTGGTAAAAGAGAAAAAAAACCGACTTCATGCCCCTCATGGATAAGAACTACTCAAGGTTTCCTAGGTTAACACCAACAAGTGAACTTGTGCATGGAATTGGAGCGTTGTGTTAAATTAAAACGAGTTGCAACATGTGTTATAAGACTACCCTTGTATACATAACCTATATGCATATGGGTAAATTTGGAGGGAAAAAAGGGGTTTGCTAAAGGTATTGGGGACTTCCCTTATAACCTCCCTTCTCATGACATAAATAGGATATCTAGTGGCAAGTAGGGGTCTAGAGGGTTTATAACAAGGTTTTGTTTCATAGAGAGAGTTTCTTTAGAAAGGTTTTATTACGGAATTTCTTAACCAAGCCGACAATAGAATCACATAACTAGGAGTTGCTTCAGCTTCTTCTTCTTCTTCTTCTTCTTCCAAGAAGTTTAAAAACATTTTCTTTTTTTTTGTGATAAATATGAGGTACATTATAGTCGAGGATTGAGTATACAATGATTCAGAGGAAAAACAAATTTGATTGTCAGTAAGAAACTTTTCAATATATTCTACCTCCCTTGCTTGTTTAAAATTTTTGGATGGATTCCTCTCATCCTACGAACACAAATCTTCTCGCAATTGAGTGATAAGATTTTCAATCGATTCATCATTCGTGATTGAATGTGTCTGGATGAAAGGGACACATGCATCATAGAGGAGATTTAGTACAAATGACATGTCATCAAGATTAAATTTACAAAGAACATGATGGATTCTTGTTGAAAAGCCTTCTGGAGATGAATTGTCATTGATTAGTAAAGTCTGAAATTATTCACACAATTGATTGTAATTATATTTTTCAAAAGAATCTAAAAATTCATCTACAAACTAAAACCAATCAATAATGTGATATGCTGGAAAAGACTCAAACCAATGTTTAGTCCGACCCCTGAAAGTAAAAGAAAACAATCTGCATAGAACCTTTAAATCATAAATATCATGCTTGATGCATTTACACCAAAACTTGTTAAGATGGTATTTCGCAGATACATCCCACCCACCATCAAAGGTGAGTTTGGACAAGCGAGATATTGTCTCATTGGGAATATCAAGTAATGAGAAGTGGAAAGCATGTTCCAACACAGTGATTTGGGGAGCCATGGGGAATTAAATACATTCAAAACAAAGACTCCTACAAGGCCAACTTGTCTGTCTGGCCTGCCTTCTAGTGCATTTCAAGATGACACAGAAGAAATGTTTATAAATCTAGAATTTTGACAGGCTGAGGGGTAAAACATTTAATAATTAAATTTACCTCCAACCTCCTTTTAGCGCCATTTGTTGATGGGTGTAAATGACACACCATCAACTGGAAGGTTAGATCTGGACTAGGGTTGTCTAATTAACCCAAGACGTTTGGTATGAATTGACCCGACAGGTTTAATGGCTCTGTTAGCGAACTAAGGTCCTAAAAATAATAAAAGAAACAAGCTAATCTAAAGCTATGATTCTAACAATTTATATACTAATTACAAGTGTTCAAATAGAAACATGAATATACAAATGATTATAAACAATCTATATACAATTTGCAAGGTTTACTTGAAATCTTGAGAAATGAATGTTCGTAATAGTGTTTCTGACTAAGATAAAGAATGAACATAAATATTTTTGTTTTTTGAATGTTTAAATATTTAAAAATAATAAATACTAAGCAAATACAATTGAAACAATGACACAGAAAGAGTCAAAAGATAATTAATGCAATCATTGTTTCATTAATAAATAATTAATAAAATAACACACACACTAACATGTTGATGATCAACAAAACTGAGTTTATCTCTCTGTGTTGTTTGAGCTCCTATTTGTCCTTCTTTTAAGGGAAACATATAACAGAACAATACTAGTACTTCCAAAATAAATTCAAACAAGTGTTTGATATTTGAAGTAAATTAATAACATCATGAAGACAACTAATTAAAAATCATGTGATCTTAAGATAATTAATATTTAAGAACGAAAGAAAACTCAATTCTGAGTATTGATATTTTCCATCATTTAACATTAGAAATAAATTCAACAATAATCAAATGATCGATTGATCACACATACAAAATAGAACGACAGATTATGGTCAACATAAAGAAAAGCATGATATAAAAATTTATATGCAAAATAATCTAAAGCAAATTCAATACAAATAAAGCTTCATATTCAAAAATTATGTGAGAAACAATATTAACATTGCACAATATACAAAAGCACAAAATCCAAAGAGTAAATTATTTTCTCATATACTTTCAACAAAATATCTTCATCATATGGTCTAGGAAGAACTTTTGGGATAATAGATTCTTAAAGATTGAAAAAATTAATATAGAAATGATAGCAATTAACCATGTATTGATAAAAAAGACTAAAGCTAATTTAAAACAATGCATAATCAATTATTCAAAGAATATGAAGATATTATAATGAAAATAAAACCATTTTACTCACAGGACAAAAGTCATTAAGCAACATGGAATTCCATATTCTTCTTTGAAAATAATTGTCCATTCTCCCAAAGATCCCAACCATCTTTTACTCCATTTGAAAAGAAGAAAATTTTACAAAATAAATAATATACAAAAGAGAAAGGATAAAAATCCTCCTCTCAATTTCTTGGATCCCCTTGGCTCTGAATTTTCTCATATATTTATAAAATGAATGAACAATCTGAGCATCACCAATAATTTCCACCACCTACAATTTTCCTCGTAAAGAGACACAAATATCTCTCAAATCATATATGTGTTTGGGAAAAATTCTAGGTGGAGTCCAAATGGGTCCATTTGGGAAGAGGGTTTTCAACCGTTTCTTCAAATTCCTCACGGTTTGGATGCAATCAGTCCCACCAAATCGTGTCTCTGTTCTTGATGCATTTTCAAATTTTATCTATTGTTGCTCATAAATTTATTTACAGCAATCCAATATTATGTTTGGATCAATCATCTTGAACGTATTTAGATAATAAAATCAATCCATGATCAAATCTGTACCAAATAACTGATAATAGAACCCTCTGAAACAAAAAGAAACCTAAATTAATAACCTAAAAATTGTGAACAAAACAAAATCTAGAACAATAAAATAAAAAATGAATTTAAACTAACTATAAGTTATAAACAAACATTGTTTATAATTTCCTTTCAAATATGATCTTAAAATTCTAGAAGCTTCAAGTTAATGGAGAAGAGAAAAATAT
>SNQJ01S0015636.1:51510-73029 GCA_010110895.2 Picea sitchensis | reverse complement strand
ATCAACACTTAGGAAGAGCATTACCAGTTTTTTCAGCCCTTCATAAACAAACTTGATGCAAGAAATCTGCCATAGATCATCAGCAATAAATCTCCAAAACAAGTGCCAAATAGCTCTGTTGACCACCTATTTCGACTAGGGGTCAACTCCATGTACCATGAAGCTGTGTACCTTGGGGTACAACTTTTTTTTGAAGACTTCTGGTTCTACAAGGCAATTTTTGCCCACGGCAAGTCGTTTTTTAATCAGAATGTCCACTCCCCTGCGTGGGATAACAATGTAATGAGTCAACATGAGTCATATTTTAGGTTAGTTACCTAGGACTTTATCATTAGGGAAGTCCTTTCATCGAGTGTTTTTTATCCTCAGGTAATTTTAATTACCCTTGAGTTTTTCACTCACAGTAATCCTCCAAAGTGGTGAAAGGCATTCTAATGATCGAGCCCAAGGGGTGTGTTGCCGTCTTATACACACTTGCAAATGTGTAAAAGTCCCAATCCACTTAGTGTGTCCTTGGAGGCACAATGCCTAAGTCCAAACCCACTTGTCACCTCGATTTGGACTTCTACCCTCTAGGCTTACTCCTAGGGAAGCCAAAGGGGGTAGACCCTATTTACTATGTGAATTATTATAAGAATTCTAGGAGTTAATTTTAGTTTGTTAAAGGTAGGGGGAAGCTAGCCTATGTGAGAGGCAACAATGCAATGCAAACCTTTAATGAAAAGCAACCCTTTCCCTAAGTCAACTATGACTAGTGCCTAAGGTTGGGCAATGGGGTCAATTAAGTTACAACAAAGATCTTAAAAACAAATGAACTATGACATTACAAATTAACTGAGATACAAAAGAATTACAACAATTATCAACAAATAAAGAATAGCTAGATGTTTCAACAATATACAAAGATACAATTACTGACAAATGAAATGAGATAAGCACTAGATAGATCTATTACACTAATGAAGCAATAATTGAACTAACCACTTAATGGATTTTGCAGATAAGTAAAAGGAAATAGCTCAAAGATGCATTCACCACAAATACACAACATGTAACCCAAGCTTGAAGGCCCCAAAGGAGAGGTGCGCAACTTCAAGGAGGGCAGCTCATGAACAAGTGCGCAACTCCAAAGGAAACAAAACATGGAAAGAAAGCTGCTAATGGGCACTAGTGCGCAACTTCAAAGATGAATTATTCAACCACAACAATGCTCAATTAAAATGTAAATGCTTGAAGTGAAAGTTGCAGGAAATAAAAGAGCATACACAACTTAGATTAGATTATGAAATTAAAGCTTAGGTTGTGTGGGTAAATTTTAGAGTTGAATTTAGTGAGGTGAAGCTGCAAGCCTAGAATAGGTGACTTCTCGAATACTCCTACCGCTTTGGCCAAAATGATTGTTGGGTGCTCAATAAGCAAGGAAAACAAGGCCTTACCCTAGCTCCACAGGTCAACTCGGAAAACTTGGGTTCTCAACAAGGGAGACACTTAGTGTCGTGAGATCATCCCTGATCTAGCACCCCAAGTAGCCTCCACAAGCCCCGTTTTTGGTGGCAAAAGTTGTATTAGTAATGGGTGATCTAATTAAACTAGGTAAATTGATCCCCCTAGACGTACAAGTAGATTGATTTAGCAATTAAAATTACTTGTGTTGAAATCTTAAATAGATGAAATAACAAGTGTTTAAGGAAAATGTACATGAAAAAAATATGCTTCCAAGAGCTTATACAAAAATGAAAAAGGAAATGCTTCTAGCTATTATGACATATACACAATGAACTAGAAAGGGAAATGAGACTAGAAGCATAAACCATAAACCATTTAGCATGAAAAAATAGCCTTACGATACTGCATGTGTGGCTACGCCAATCCTCTTTGCAGGGTGTAGGCAAACAAGTAAGAAAGTAAAACAACTTGGAAAGAAACTACTCTACTTGCAACCTCAACAAAGGAACAAGATGGAGAACAAACCTACCGGTTTTGTGCCCAAGTGAGTGAAATGAAAAACATAAATGAAATAATTTATCTTGAAATGAAAGCAAGAAATCCTAGCCACACAACCTTGCCTTAAGGACAAGTGGGGCAAACTTGAAATGAAAGACAAATGCTAAAAATAAATTAACAACTAGCCTTACGAATTTGCATGGGTGGCTAGGCCAATCCACTATGCAAGGTGTAGGCACAAGTAATTAATTTATTTTTTTTATTTTTTTTATCTTAGAGAGAAATGCAAGCCCAAGAGACTCTTTGGGCTTGCTTACAATGTAAGAAAGTAGAAGAAGAAGAGGATATTCTATACCCTTGCTTCGGAGGTCGTTTGTTGATGATTTGTGGCCCCAAATGGGCAACACCTCCCATTAAATGGTTCAAATCTGCAGAACAAAAAAAAAACCAAAAAAAACTTGCTGGAAAAGCTGCAAAACAACCAATAAACTTTGGAAAATTTCTGTTAAAAGAAACCATAAATTTTAGACAATAAAAACAACATATAATTGATGATTAAATGACCTATTCTATTGCAGAAATATACCCAAAAATGCTATAGAAATATAAATGAAAAGAACAGAAAATTTAGAGGGTTTCAAGTGGTTGAAGGGATAAATTTCTAGATCTGAAATTTATCCTTCCTCAACCCTTAATGACCTGCATACAATAGAGATCAAGCTACAAGACAAAGAAGGAGGTGAGTAGATCCAAAATATTAACAAAATACTTCGCTAAAGAAATGAAACTACTATACTAAGATCTAGAGCAATACTACTATAGATCTATCCAAGCAAAATACTTTTCTTGTATCTCCTACACTAGATCTAGAAGTTAAAAACTCAAAGAAAGCAATAACACAAGTCACCTCCAATATAGATCCAAGCCAAGCACCAAGAAGACTCCCAATGCCAAAGATTTCCTCCAAAGATTCTTTTATTAGAAGCAAGCTTGAGAAAATACTTGCTACAAGCTTGAGAAATGAAAGAGAGCAAGATGGGAGAGAGAGGAGAGTGGGAGAGATTTGGGCATAGTAACAGTACACTGAGAATAGATGTGTGAAATGAGGGAGGGGAGGCTTTGTTTTATGTTTGGGAGCCAAGAGAGACTCCTCTTGGATGCTCTCCAAGTGTCATTTGCTATGAGTGATTGAGCATCTCAAGGAGGGGTGTACTTTTAGGGTTTTGGTATGCTTTAGGGTTTGAGGGTTGAGTGAGGGGGAGGGGAAAAACCTTTTTGACATAGTCCAACTCTCAATTAGATCAAGGGGGTTGCACTTAGGGAGAGGAGGTTTAACCTTTTAATTTTTCATTTTGGGTGACTTCCTCACCAAGGGGGGCACAACTTCCCTAGGGGAATGAGTGGAATGAAGTGATGGCTAGGTAAGGGGGTGAGTTTAAGTTAGGAAAAATGTTTCTCTAACTTCGGAAAGGGGTTAGACATCATCTCCCACTCTTTCTCTAACCTTTTTGCTCATTTTTTACAAAAATTGACATTTTGACTTTGTCAATTAAGCAATTAAATTGCTGACTTGGACTGACTTGGACTCCTCATGGACAATGACCTAGCAAAACTTGTCCAATTGATCTGAAATTTGGTCCAAAGATGCAGGGGGCTCATTCCGTTTCGTTTGAGTACTCACACCCCTATCAAAATCCCCAAGGACCTAGTTTTTACTTTTTTACATAAATAATAATTAAAATTACCATTAACTAGGTAATTTTAAAAAATTAAAAAAAACTACTTAGACTAGACGAAATTCTGCAAGACTGTAGGAGATGTCTAGCATGGTCATTTAGAATATCCCTAGACCCTAGTCACCCATTGGGCTCGTTCATTAGAACACCCTTCACCACTTTGGAGGATTATCGTGGGAGTGAAAAACTCGAGGGTAATTAAAAAGGCTGGTTAGCCAAATTAATTGCTTGAGGAAAAAAAAAACTCTATGAAAGGACTTCCCTAATGATAAAGTCCTAGGCAACTAATCTAAAATATCATCCATGCAGACCCATTACATTATTATCCCACGCAGGGGAGCAAAAATTCCAGTTACAAAATGAAGTGTTGAGGCCAAAACTACCCTGTAGAACCAGTAAGTCTTCAACTTTGTTGCACCATCAGGTACATAGCTTCATGGCACACGGAGTTGACCTCCTAGTTTAAATAGGTGGTCAACATCTGGCTCCACATGGGGACGTGTGTTCGATCTTTCTTTGGGAAGGAGAGCATGCGAGAACTTCATAATCTACAAAACAGAGTGCTCACCAATACCCAACATAAATACATGTATGAAATAAATAAATAAATGAAATGCTTTGAACAATAATCACATAAATGAAATTACCATTGTACAACAATTACAAAATGAAACTATGATACAATGAATAACCTAAGTAACATAATTACGTAATGGAATGAAATAATACAAAACTGAAAATAAAGGAGAAGGGTTAGAGATACGTTACAAAGGGTGTCCTTTTGGACACCAAGTGGCCATGTTGAAAAATTACTTCAAGGGGGAGTCCTCTCACTGGCATGTCTGACTTTATGTCGTCCCACTGGCTGAGATGAGTTGCTAGAAGACTGATACACTTTATCCTGTTTTTTGTTGTTCTCATGTGAATCCCTGTTTCTAACCTTAGGCCACTTGGGAAAATCCTCCTTAAACATTTTTTGATGAAGTTGCATAGATGCCAAGTGAAAAGATTCTGAACTTAGTTTTTCCTTGAAAGGCTTGGCATACCTCTTCATAGGGATGATATATTTCACATTATCATTACTAACTTTACTATCATCCTTATGATTTTCCACTAGACTTGCATCACATATTCTTCCTTTGATTTTCCCAATTTCTAAAACATAAGGAGGATGTGGCCCAAGAATTCCATTTGATTCTTTCTGACATCTAACTAATTCCTCTGATGACTGGTGAGATGATGACACATTTTCAACTGAAAAATCTAACTCTGTTTCTAATTCTGAAGGAGTCATATCATTGTTCCTTTTATCTGATCTTCAAGAAAAATGCCATCAAAAGAATCCATGGTGTCCCAAACACTACAAATGTTTGGAGATTCATCTTTAAGTTCCATCTTGGTAGATGTTAGAGAATTATACTCTATCTCATAACATTCAATCTCTAGTTCATGATACACAATATTATTTGTGGGATTCCTAGGATCTTCAACATGGTACTTTCTTTCCAACTCCCTGTTTAATTTGAACATGGAACCATTTGGAGTTGGAATGGTGGCATAAGTTAAATCCATTTGTAAATTACCACCTAAATCTGCAGTTGTCTTCCGAGATAGCAACATACTCCAAGCATCAGGTACATTAATCACAACAATGTCCATCTTTATCATGATGTCTGGGAATGCAGCCAAGTGTACTTGTAAGCCCTTAATCAAACCATGCACCTTAATTGTTTTGCTATCCATGGCACAAATGTTATGATAAGGTCTAGATATCCTTAAGTTCAATTGTTCCATTACTTTCTTAGTCATAACATTTGAGCTAGCTCCTGAGTCAAGCATGCAGTTGTGAAGAATATAATCATTCATGAGCAAAGAAATGTAAAAAGGTCTATTCTTTTCATTCCCCCTATCCATATTCTGCAAAATAACAGGTGCATCCTGGTAAGCTATTGCTGGTGGAATGTCAACATTGTTTTGAGAAGGATTTTCTATGGGCTTGAGTAGTTTCTCCCTCTAAGAAGGAATCTTCATTATTTCCGACGCAGGTACCAACATCTTTGCATTATTGAGCCACCCCCCTAAGTCAATATTTAAATCTGAACTTGTGTGAACCATTGTTTTAGGAGGGGGGAGGACGTATTCTAGAAACACTTCCTTGAGGCCTATAAGTAATGCCTCTATATCTAGCCATTTCTGGCACTTCTTGTGGAGTAGGCTTAGGACCAAACTTTTTTGTTGCCTTATCCACCACAACATTATCCATGCGACTTACCCCCTCACTATGCTCCATCAAATCCATCCATTCATACATGCCAATATTATACTCATGACCAAACATATTTACTTGTTCATTTTCTAGTCTATAAGGTCCCATTTCACTACAAACTTGAAGAAAGACTTGGCAAGTTTACGACTCATGAAACTGTCCACAAGGTCTACAATAAGGAATAGCTTGGTGATCAACCAAGTTAGTGGATTCGAATGGATTTGGTGGCCTTTGATCTTGAGGAGGTCTCTTTGTCCAGTTATCATTTGGCCTTTGTTGGGGCCTACTAGATTGAGCCCTTTCCATGGCTATCAACCTGTTTTGCATGGCATTCATTTGATTAGCATGCTCTCTCATTTGATTGGCTTGGTTAATCTCCATTTGTTTAATTTGATTAGCATGATTAACTTCCATTTGCTTAATTAATTGAGTGAGTTCCTTAATGCCATCATTAGAAGACCCTTGATTTTCAATTTTCTTCTTCTTCTCCTCATAAGTTTGTGAAGAAGTTCCTCTAGAAAAACCAGGAATATTAGACTTCCTAGCATCCTGCATATTTTTATCTATCCTCACTGCAAAAGCTTGTGCATCCTTAAGAGTTTGAGGATCTTTATCCCTTAGTTGATATCTGATCTCTCCGTCAAAAGCTTCCATGTAATGAATTAATATTAAGGCTGGAGGAAGCTTGATAGATGTAGGGAGACTTTTAACCAAGTCATTAAACTTTTTGTTGTATTCCTCCGTGGTTTCATTTTCCTTTTTCTGACTTGTGCTAAGGGAAGTTAGAAAAAATCTGTTCTCTTTCTGATCACCCCACCTTTCTCTAAAAGCTTGAAATTTTTTGGCTAGGGTGCTAAACTTGTTTGGATCCTGATCGGAAAACCATTCAACAACATCCCCCTCTAAAGAGTATACAAACAGAGTCATCTTCACATCCTCTTCATCATGCCCATGACACCACTTCAAGATACATAAGTCAAAGTTCAGAATGTGAGCATGGGCACTAACAACATTGTTTCCTTGAAAAGAAGGCAACTTCTCAATAGCTTTGTCAGGAATTGCGTGAGGAGCACCTTGAATTGCTGCAAAATTCAAAGGCCTTAGTAAAGTACTCATGGTTAAGTTAGGATTAGTGGTTGTAGTATTAACAGTTGGTTGATGATTTTGTTCAAACAAGAATTCGATATCAGAGAGTGCTTCTTCTCCAAGGCTTTCAAGTAGCCTACGAGGAGCAAGGCGATTTAGTCTCCTCCTATAAACCTTTTCAGGTTCAGGAAAAGAGTAAACCAATCCTTGTGAAGTGCTCCTAGTAGTATACTTCAAAGAATTTTCAGATGGAGTCACCTCTTGGAGAGTAAGAAAACAATGAAAAACCAACCCAAGTTAAAAAAAAATTGGGGAGAAATTTATTACTTAGTTTTAAAAGAATAAATTAAGTTAAGTCGTTTAGACCAAGGATAAAAGACTTATCCCCGACAACAACGTCAAAGATGTTTCCGTCCTAATACACACTTGCAAACGTGGAAAAGTCTCAATCCACTTAGTGTGTTTTTGGAGGTACAATCCCTAAGTCCAAACCCACTTGTCACCTCGATTTGGACTTCTTCCATCTAGGCTTACTCCTAGGGAAGCCAAGGGGGGTAGACCCTAGTTACTATGTGAATTATTAGAAGATATCTAGGAGTTAATTTTAGTTTGTTAAAGGTAGGGGGAAGCTAGCCTATGTGAGAGGCAACAATGCAAGGCAAACCTTTAATTAAAAACAACCCTTTTCCTAAGCCAACTATGACTAGTGCCTAAGGTTGGGCAATGGGGTCAATTAAGTTACAACAAAGATCTAAAAAACAAATGAACTATGACTTTACAAATTAAGTGAGATACAAAAGAATTACAACAATTATCAACAAATAAAGAATAGCTAGATGTTTCAACAATATACAAAGGTACAATTACTTACAAATGAAATGAGATAAGCACTAGTTAGATGTATTGCACTAATGAAGCAATAATTGAACTAACCACTTAATGGATTTTGCAGATAAGTAAAAGGAGATAGCTCAAAGATGCATTCACCACAAATACACAACTTGCAACCCAAGCTTGAAGGCCCCAAAGGAGAGGTGCGCAACTTCAAAGAGGGCAGCTCATGAACATGTGTGCAACTCCAAAGGAAACAAAACATGGAAAGAAAGTCGCCAATGGGTACTACTGCGCAACTTCAAAGATGAATTATTCAACCACAACAATGCTCAATTAAAATGTAAATGCTTGAAGTAAAAGTTGCAAGAGATAGAAGAGCATACACAACTTAGATTAGATTATGAAATTAAATCTTAGGTTGTGTGGGTAAATTTTAGAGTTGAAGTTAGTGAGGTGAAGCTGCAAGCCTAGACTAGGTGACTTCCCCAATACTCCGACCGCTTTGGCCAAAATGATTGTTGGGTGCTCAATAAGCAAGGCAAACAAGGCCTTACCCTAGCTCCACAGGTTAACCCAGAAAACTTGGGCGCTCAACAAGGGGGACACCTAGTGTCGTGAGATCATCCCTGATATAGCACCCCAAGTAGCCTCCACAAGCCCCCTTTTTGGTGGCGAAAGTTGTATCAGTAATGGGTGATCTAATTAAACTAGGCAAATTGATCCCCCTAGAGCCACAAGTAGATTGATTTAGCAATTAAAATTACTTGTGTTGAAAGCTTAAATAGATGAAATAACAATTGTTTAAGGAAAATGTCCAAGAAATAAAATATGCTTCCAAGATCTTATACAAGAATGAAAAAGGAAATGCTTCTAGATATTATGACATATAAACAATGAACTAGAAAGAGAAATGAGACTAGAAGCATAAACCATAAACCATTTAGCATGCAAAACTGGCCTTACGATACTGCATGGGTGGCTAAGCCAATCCTCTTTGTAGTGTGTAGGCAAACAAGTAAGAAAGTAAAATAACTTGGAAAACAACTACTCTACTTGCAACCTCAACAAAGGCACAAGATGGAAGACAAGCCTACTGGTTTTGTGCCCAAGTGGGTGAAATGAGAAGTATAAATGAAATAACTTAATTTGAAATGAAAACAAGAAATCCTAGCCACACAACCTTGCCTTAAGGACAAGTGGGCCAAACTTGAAATGAAAGACAAATGCTGAAAATAAATTAACAACTAGTCTTACGATTTTGCATGGCTTGCTAGGCCAATCCACTATGCAAGGTGTAAGCACAAGTAATTAAAAAAAAATGCAGAAAGTTTATGTTAGAGAAAAATGCAAGCCCAAGAGACTCTCTTTGGGCTTGCTTACAACGTAAGAAAGTAGAAGAAGAATAGGGTATTCGATACCCTTGCTTGGGAGGTTGTTTGTTGATGATTTGTGGCCCCAAATGGGCAGCACCTCCCCTTAACTAGTTCAGATCTGCAGAAAAACAACAAGTAAAACTTGCTGGAAAAATTGCAAAACAACCATAAACTTCGGAAAATTTCCGTTAGAAGAAACCAGAAATTTTAAACAATAGAAACAACATATATGTAATGTCCCCACTTTGGGACATCAACACAGTGCAGAGGTTTATGATGACTAGAGTAGCGAGATGGATGTTATAGCGAGTACAGGGGTTATTGAGAGGCATTGTGGTGTCCAACTTGCATTGCTCATCCTATTTCATCATGATGAGCCATTCCACACAGATTGGCTTTGGTTCCGAGGCATTCCGATGATTTCCATGGTTTTGAGTATTTTTTGCTATAAGTCAATTAAATTCACTGAAGAGGTCATTTTGGGTGCATTACTTGGAGGAACCTCTTAGTGTAATAGCTCATTGGAATCGGGAGAAGCAACACTATAGGATGGGATGCTGAGAAGTGACTTTCAGTAACCAGGGAAGCCACAAGGAGAGATAAGACGATTTTCAGAGGTAAAAAGGTTAATTAATTAATTAAAGTGATTTAATTAATTAATTAAATATTAATAAAATGAAAGTCACTTTGGAGGGACAAGGTGAGCAAAAAGTATAAAGGATAATAAAATGAAAGTCACTTTGGAGGGACAAGGTGAGCAAAAGTATAAAGGAAAGGCAAGGGCTCCTTCTCATTCATTCATGTCCATCTTATTTTGATATTTGGTTTTAGCTAGTGAGCCCAAGATTGGGGGTTTTGACTTAACAAACCCTAGGAGGTTTTATCCTAAGGGTGAAAGATTCAAATTCCAGCTTGTCCTAAAGCTTGGTCTCTCGAGATGCAACACGCCTCCCACACCATTCTCCTAGTTCCACATCCACTCACCAGAGGGGGATTCTACATCAGTTTCTTGTGCAGATAGAGAAAGGGCACACCAATTGAGGGTTTCCAACAAGAGGGACACACCATCCATTGAGGGAAGATTCATTAAATGAGGAGAAGTTATTTTGAGGATTCCAGGTATTGTGTTTTCCTTGCAAGTACCATAGTGCCATTATTGGATGTTTTTGGAGGTATTCTTATGGAGGATTGACTGGCATTAAGAGAGGGACGATTTCCTTAAGATGAGGGTGCACCATTATTTGGAGGGTAGCTAGATTTAAGGATCTAGCGTGCATTTTTCCCACTTGAGCACTTGGGTTTTCACTGTCAGGCTCCGACCTATCATCATTCTAGTGGATTGGTGGAGCTGCTGGAGGTCTCTTGTAGGAGAGAGGCCGAATTATTACGGTTTCTATCCAGGGCTTAATCATCTCGAGGAGAATCAACCATAGGGTAGGAGAGTGGCCTGGAGATTTGAGCACCTCGTTGTGCTTTACAGCTGTCTGACCTATCATTTGGCATATTTCTTTGGGTTTATTAGACACTTTTGGGCGTTAGGAAGCCTAATTGTTGTTGAGAGCCAGCCATCTCGGGCCAGGCGGCACCTCCAAATTTTGGGGGTTTAATGCTCCACGGCCCATATCTACTCTGTATTTAGTCTTCATTGTGTATCCAACCTTGGGGGCTTATTGAGTATTTTTTGTATGTTTCTACACTAATATTCTAGCTATCCGTTGAGCTGCCTCCATTGGCATCTTCATTGTAGCAGTTTCTCTATTTCATGAATAAAAGCAAATTTGAGATGTTTTGGCTTTTGTCTATCATATTGCATATTATTGAGGTATGTCCATGATTGTATCTTCTTGTTTATTACCGCAAACACACCTCATATAAACACATTAGTAAACCCTAAGGCCGAAATCAAGAGTAAGGTCATTCAAAGCAAGTAAACACATCTAATCAAGTAGGTCAATGAAGTGTTTGTTGAAATACCATAACCAACAAAAGTTTTAAAAGACACCTTAAAACCGTGATGATCCTTGCATAATGGCTTGGGATCATTACAGGTATCGTGAGCTTAAACCTTGCTAGACCGAGAGGTCTCTCAAAATGGATAGATAAAGGAATTAATAAGATATCCTTTGAGATAACATGTTTGGAGATAATATATTCTTGACTCTAGAACGCATTTCACCACTTTTGAGGATTATTATGGGAGTGAAAAACTCAAGGGCAATTAATAAGGCCGGTTAGGCCAAATTAATTACCTGAGGAAAAAACACCATGAAATAGGACGGCCCCTAATGATAAGTTCCTAGGCAACTAACCTAAAATGTGATCTACGCACTCCATTACATTATTATCCCACGGTGAGAGTGAAAATTCCAAGCATAAAATGAAGCTGAGGGCCAAACTCACTCTCAGGAACCAGAAGTCTTCAACTCTTTGTTGCACTATCGTACACATAGTTTCATGGCATTGATGGAGTTGACCCCATTCTAAAATAGGTGGTCAACATGGTGACTAAGGTCTAGGAATATTGTAATGACCATGCTAGACATCTCCTAGAGTCTCATGTGACTCTCATTTGAAGTTTTAATATTTTTTAATTTATTAAATTTATCCATTTATTGGTAATTTTAATTAAATTTGATGTAAATATGTAAATAATTTGGTCCTAGGGGATTTTGATAGGGGTGTGAGTACTCAAAACAAATGGCAGAGACTCTACACCCTTTGGACCAAGTTTCAACTCAATTGGACAAGTTTTGATAGGTCATTGCCCATGAGGAGTCCAAGTCGTACTAGAGTCAACAATTAATTGTTTTAATTTGGCTAAGTAAAATGCCAAAAATTGTAAAAAGGGATTAATGACATGAGAGAGAGTGGTAAAGGTTTCCTAACTTTTTCCTAAAGTTGGAAAATCAATTTTCCAACTTAACCAATCCCCCATTGCTTTGCAACAACTTAAAGTGACCCATTCCCTAGTGAAAAGTGCGCTCCCCTTGCTCTAGATCTTGGCCAAAGTAAAAACTTAAACCAAAAAGCTAAGCTAAACCAAAAGTGTGCCCCTCTTTGAGATTGGCGCTTTCTTTGGGTCAGTGCAACTTGGTGCTCATCCAAGAAGGGTCTCTCCTCTCCCAAGTATAAAGAATGCCCACCCCTCATCATTTAAACATCTATTCTTAGAGCAAGTTTGAGGCCGTATGTTATCCCTATCATAGGGATAACTAAGGAGATTATGTCTCAAGCCCACAGGTCCTGTGACACGGAGTACCGACATATGACTTGAGCTTGGTTCCTCGAGGGCCCATTTTTCTCTGCCAAATACCTTCATCTATCGAAGAAGAACATCCATCCCATCGGCTTGGTTCTGAAGTAGCTGTGGGTCTTGCTCCAAGAGGTAATGAGTCCTGGTATCACGGTAGGTATCACTGCTACTTCAAAACATTTGAATATGTGCATTGAATTCGCTTTTTCAATTTCCACTTGGAATTTATGCCTTTGGACTTGTCCATAACTGGGGTGACACAAGTTCCCTAGTAAGTTGATTCCTTTAGGGATGAGTTGCCATCATGGGTCCATGAAAGGTCATTGTCCATTCTTCCATACTTACCACTCCTTTTCATCATTATCCCTCTCTATCCTGTCCCCTACATTGGTTTGGGCATTGTGTTTGCCAAGGTAGTAAGGGTTGTAAATTTTCCTTTAGGGAAGAAGGGGCTAAAGGCCCAGAGGGTAAAAGAAGCTGGAAAGTTAAAAGCCAAGATGAAACCTTAAGATGCTTTTGTCCGTGATCTCCTCAGAGCAATAAAGGCTTCAACAAGAAAAGGGGACATGTAAAAAAAATAAAACTCAAAGCCTAGTTGGTGGATAGGAGGTCTCATCATGAGTCAATCTATTAGGTCCATGGGCATGTAGCTAGATGACACTACTATTTATCCGGGTCAGCTCAAACTGTGGTAGTATTCTCGTGGCATAGCCAGAGAAAGGGGGTCTCATCAATGATCCAACATTCTCATTTTCCTGAAATGCTTGTGGGTAACGCTTATCACCACTGTCCCCACCACTGTAGGACAATGTCCTCCAACTATTTTGTTGAAAGAAAAAATAATGAGTAAAAAGGCATTGAATGGGCTAGGAAACAATGGCATCCATGACAAGGTGCAACTGTTCCCCACAGAGGCACCCACAAGTAAGACCTACATTTCCCTCAAGTATCAATGCACCCCTTGGGTCAAAACATTCCCTACACCATCTCATGCATTTACATGACCTAGATTGGTCTTCACTGGGAAACATCCCTATTAACTCCGAGGAGGATTATCCTAATAGGACATCCCGAGACCCTCCAAACCTCGCTTGTTAAATAGCATAACATCTCTTTGGAGCATTTGCCTGGGTAAAGGGGGTTTGATGCACATGTTCGAAAGTAACTGGTTAGATTTTATTGACATCGCTTATGATCCCCCGTGGACTTATGAGCCCATGGAGGGAGTACTTGTTGTTGTCAGCAGACCATGCCCGACCACAGTACATATGGGGAGATGATTACTCTGACCTCCATGGGTCTAAAATCTCATACTTAGATGGATGCTTTGATCCCAAACAGGAAGAGGGATAGTGAGGTCACATTGCAATAAAAAAGGGAGGATGTTCCACTGTGAGACACCTTGGCAAGCCTGACCTAGGGTTCTTTTCTTCCTCCTACCATGATGTTGGCCCGAAGGCCCTTTGACGCCATCATCATCATATGGAGCCTCGACGCCATCCGCTTAGGGTTTTGCATGAGGGGATGCCTTTAAGGCACGTAGGTTGTAGTGTTTGAGGCCTTTGAGGCCTGAAGGCCACTCTTGAGGCCTAGTGAGGGCCTAACGCCACCCTAGAGGGGAATGACATCACACATGGAGTCATTCTTAGATGAAAATTAATTTTATTTTTTATTGTTAATTTTATATAAAAAACTAGATATTACATGTAAAATGGCCTTTACTCTAATCTTTTTTTACCTAAATTATAATTAAAGATCACATTATTGTATAAATAAGGGAAAAATCTCTTTATTTTTTTATTATCTTTCACTCACACAAGTGTGAGGTCTGAAATTGGCCTCTTTAAGGCTTTTTGGCTGAGATGACTTTTGAGATTTTGATTTTATTTCTGATTTTTATTCCATTCCCATATTCATCTTTTTCCTTCTATGGTTTTGGATTATTGAGGCCTTGGGTGACCAACACCTCAACCATCCACCCTCTTGTCTTTGTGTTCACATATTATCATTTGTTTCCTTCAAGATTGCTGCTGCAAAGTGACTCCACTAACCCTAAAGACACTGTTTATACCCCTTACATTTGATTGATTGACGAAAACAACCCTCAAACCATCTACCTCGAGCTCTTTGCTAACCATTCCTAACCTTAGATTAGACTAACTACTAACTATATTGCTTACATAAAAGTAAGCTACAACCATATATTACAACAATAAAAGCTCCTAAAAGCAAGTGTTAGAGTTGTTTTTTACATTGCCTTCTTTGCTTTTGACAAATGCCAGCACATTTCCAATTTTAGGTTATCATTTTGGGTCATTATCGAAGCTTGTTTAAGGCATAATTGTGAAGCTATCATTATATATACATCGCTGTTATAAATTTCTTGCTCTGTTTCATCTTCTATATCGGCTTATTGCTTTTATTGAAAGTCCAAGGTTTTACGGAGCACTAATATCAATTACTGCAAAATGCGGTTTTCTTTGTTGTCTTGTTCAAGGTACAATTTAAGCATATCTTTGCTTGACATTATTAAACCTTTGGGACTTTCCGATCAGAGTGACATGTGAGAGGGGGGGACTTTCTTGCATTTTTTCCTTAGTTTTATCATCCCTTTATGTCACTGGGGACGTTTCCCTTGGGTTTTCACCCCTAAAGAGAAAGAGGCATCTTGTTTAGGTGACAATGATAGACACCTCCTGCTACGCCAATTTATTGTTCACTCTGTCTTTGGCTTTGGGCAAGTACAAATTGCTAATAACATTCTTTGGCGCCACGAGATCATCGAAGTCAATTTTTCCTTAAACGACATCTCTTTTCTGTAAGCCTTTATCCAAAGCCTTTACTTCACAAAGCTTACTCCACTAAGGGTGATTCCCTATTTTCTCTTTGATGATCCCTAGAAGGGTTTGGTTTGGCTACTCCACTGAGGGTGATCCCCTTAGCTTTTTTGATAATCTCCTGAAGATTGTCCGGCGACACCACCAATGATCCACTGTAGCTTTTGACGCCAATATACACTCTATCTTCCCTCCCATCCTGGCTATCCCTCGTATTTCCTCAATGGTCTCTCAAAGAAACTTTGGCCCTTTGGACCAAGCAATATCCAAGGGGGATTACAGAAGGGATCTCCGAAGAAGTCGACTGATACCCAAATCGAGAAGTAGGATCCTATGGCAACACACATTGGACTAAATTTTGTGGAGGGCTATGAATTCCATCAACTGAGAAGAATATCCCGACACATTTATGAGACTTTTCTTGAACTCACTCACCAAGAATGCCAAGAATTGGATTAACACACTCTTAAGTGGAAGCCTGAAAACACCTAAAGATTTGGAACAAGCTTTCATGAGGAGATGGGGTAAGTAAGGTAGAAAGTATGGTTCTTATTTATTCTCAATAATATCTCAAAATTTGCAAGCAAAGTGATGAAGATGTTAGGGAATTTAATGATAGGTTCAACATTCTCATTAGCAAACTTGAGCCCAACTTTCACCAAGAGAGCGCTATTCTTCAACACTATCTAAACTCCTTAGAAGGAAGATTACAATTTACCCTCAAGAACCATTTCCTACAAGTCTAGAAGAAGCACAAGATGTTTCTTGCCGGATTGAAGAATCTTAAGTTCAGTGACTCCATCCATGAGGTCAATTTTTTGAACAATGACGACATTTGGGAGTTGAATAAGGAAAGCATGGAAGGACTAGAGCATGACCTCCCATAGATTCTAGAGGAAGAAAATAATACTTTCCTAAGAAATGAGCATGTGTTTCAAATATGAAAGATGACTTAAATTTTTCAAAACAACATGAACCCTCTAAGGATCTAGGTACCTCTGAAGAAATCACTTAGTTAGGAAGGTCACTATCACAAACCCAACAGCCTCTTTCTATGAGACTTCCTCAGACAATAAACCCTCATGCTCCAAAAGAACATATTTGTTCGAAAGATTTGTGGCCAGAGGACTCTCTCAGGTGCAGAGAATTAATTATGAGGAGACATTTGCTCCTATAGCCCGATACAATTCCATCCGTACCATCATTTCCTAGTCGTGATTCCATGGGTTGGAGACTACATCGATGGATGTAAAGACAACCCTTTCAATGGTGAGATTGAGGAAGAAGTTTACATCGAAAGAACCGAGATGGGATTCTGCGGATACATGAGCAGAATATCACATGTGTGCAGTTGAAGAAAAGCAATCAGATGGACTAAAATGCACATCTGCGTTTGGTACCTAGAAGATGAGATTGGATATTTTTTGAGTTTGGGCTTCAACAAGAGTGTTTCCGATCCAAACCTATACTACCATTGTTGGTGACGAGTGCCCCCTGATTTTGGTCCTGTATGTTGATGATTTATTCCTCACTGGTTCATAAAGTCTTATTGTTAAATGCAAGCGTGCATCGACTTCTAAATTCGAGATGAAGGATCTAGGTATGATGCACTACTTCTTGGGACTAGAAGTATGGCAGAGGACTAATGAGATTTTCTTGAGTTAAGGAAAATATACAGAGGAGATATTGAAGAAATTCGGTATGACAGACTGCAAATCCATGCCTACACCGATGGTGATGGATCTGAAGAAAGTGAACGAGGCTTCTACTGATTCAGGCAAGATTGATTGACATATTTACCGACAGTTGATTGGATCATTGATGTATCTTGTTAACACCAGACCTGATATATGCTATGCAGTGAATGTACTCAGCTAGCTCATGAGTTAGGCGAGACAGACACATTGGATAGCAGCAAAGCACGTGTTGAGATATCTACGAGTCACAGTTGGATATGGCCTGAGATATGCCTCTGGTTTAGACATGAGATTGCAAGGATATGACGATGTAGATTGGGAAGGGAGCGCAGTGGACCGGAAGAGCACATCCGGTTCTTTTTTTACCTTGGGATCTGCCATGGTTTCCTGGCGCAGTAGGAAACAAAGCTCTGTGGCTTTGAGTACCGCAGAAGCATAGTACATAGCGTTATGTGTGGCAGTCCGCGAAGCAGTGTGGCTTCACAAGCTCCTTGCAGATTTATTTGGTCATAAGATGGATTCCACTATTATCCATTGTGATAACCAGAGTTGTGTGAAGCTCTCATAGAATCCTGTGTTTCACGATAAATCGAAACACATTGAGATCAAATACCATTATATCAGAGATATGGTGTAGAGGAAAGCAGTGCACGTCCAATACCTTTCTACACATGAGCAGGTTGCAGATGTCTTCACCAAACCTCTTGTGAGAGACTTGGCCTGGTGGAGAATGCCTCCCTAGCTGAGAGGGAGTGTTGTTGATTGCAGCTTCATGAGACATCCTCCAGATTGTTCTCCTTTGGACCGAGTTGAGACATCTGTGTGAGGAAGCCCAAGTGTTGGGTGTGCCCATGTGATGGGTGTGCGTCAGACTCTGGACTGAGTTGTGATGACGTGTGCTCTCTTTCTTTGTACTCCTCTGGATTGAGTTGAGTCAGCTTGAGATGGTCTCCTGCCTTGTACTCTTGTGGACTCAGTTGAGTCGGCTTAAGATGGTACTCCATATGGTACTCCTGTGGACTCAATTGAGTGATCTGTTGAGTAGGACGTCCGTGTGGCTGAGCACAAGTGGATGTGTCCCTAGTGGCTAAGCATTAGTGGACGTGTGAGATCCTTGTTATATTGTCTGAGAGTAAGATTTGCTTATAACCCTAATTTGTGATGTAAAGGGTACAAGTCGGCCCCACCATATGTGAAAGATAATTAATATTTGTGTAATGATTAATTATATTATTGAGTTATTGAGGACGGCCCTATTGTGCCATTAGACACACCTTTTGTTGTGTCAAGTCTTATATAAATAGAGGTGAATCCCCATTGAGGATTACACACACTCTCACTTGTCATTTGGAAATTTCAGCAAGTGCATGTACGGCTGAAGTGCACACCCCTCTTGGGCGCTAGGTTCTAGGTTTTGGTAAGCACCCTCTTGTGTGCTAAGTCTATGGTGTGGGGGATCTTCTCTTGAGAATATAGCAAAGGATTCTTGGGTTTTCCCCCTTGTTTGAGAAGGGTTTTCCCATGATACTTCTTGTCTTCTTGTGCATGGTTATTCTTCTTGTGATCTTGGTTATTGCAACACTTGTGTATGGTATTGCTTCTTTTGTTTATGGTTCAAGTACATGCTACATGAAATAAACTACATGCCCTTGAGATAAGCATAGAGAAAATTCAACAATTAGAGCCCGGTTGCACTGCATCAAGACGAGAAATAGACCAACCAAGGATTTTTTTAAAGCCCTTACCTCTAAAGAAGCTTTGGAACATATCAAGGTCGTCAAAACTGCAAACGACAAAATAACTAACCAAGTAAAAATTGAAAGGGAGTTTGTTAATCATTATAAAATGATGTTTTATCTCAAGGTACGTGAAGAGTTTGATAAGCCTGTGCAAGAAAAGCAATATGAACAAAATCTAAAACATAAGAATAACAATGTCACATTCACATAGTATACACAATATTTACCTTGGAAACCCTTAACCAAGGAATCCAACATAGCTAAGAGTCACACCTCTCTCTATTTCATTATATAGGCTAAATCCCATGTGAAAGTGATACCTTGAACTTAAAGAAACATGTTTTGTTTGGTCCTTACTTCATGGAGGCTTGCCCATAGAGAAAGGCCTGATATACTTAAGAATTGTGCACCTTAAATACCCATGATGTGCAAGATTGAACTCCAAAACACTTGTTTTGGTGTTGCAAATATGCTCAATCAAGGATGGGGGCCTTCTCTCAAGGACAAGGGCCTTCCCTCAAGGACAATGATCCTCCTCTTGACACAAGTTTAGTCCCTATAGTGTCTTGAATCTTGATCTCTTTGCTCACTTTGGCTAGTTATGTTGATGATTATGTGTTTATTACTTTTTGCCTTGGGCAATGTGGCCATTCTAACTCAAATTTGAGTAGATCTGCATGGTCATTTTTTATTGGCTATGATTTATGCTTTTTGGGTTATATTGCTGCTATGCTCCCCTTCTTCTATAAAATGTACATTTTCTCTACTTTAATAGAAATATGAAGCATTTTAATGGGCTCTTGAATTGGTGCATTTTGTTTCATGTATAGCCATTTACCTCTCCAAAATCTTGAGTTTTTCCCATTATTGAACTTGATAATTACTGAACTAACCAAATTTGTAGCCATTGATAGTTTGTTGATTAATTACTTACAATGATTAATTTTGGTGGTATTTTATGAGTTCATATATGAATATGCTCGAATTTTCCTTCATGATGATGAGTAGGGGATAATGATGTGTTTGTTGATGAGTTTTTGATTTCCATAGCCTTGATCACTATCGCTATAGAAAGGTTGTTTTGTTTTGATTTTTTCCTTTGCATTTGGTGCCTATACTCTTAGTCACCTGGTTCGTGTTCGTGTTCGAATTAGACAAGATTGAAGTTCGCCAAAAATTCGACAGTCAAAATTTTGGGGATAAAATTTGAACATTAAGTTCGACATAGTACAAAATTTGAAAAACTAAAAAATATATATAATAAAATTCGATACTCTTATTATAAGTTTATCATACATCTCATAGAAATGAAAATAGCATACCAACATGATTAATCATGAAACATATATATTTTAAAAACACATCGTCTTGTTCAAAAGCTAAAAACATGTTTATGAAAGTTTGAAACATACCATTAAAGACATGAACATAACATTAAAAAGTTTTACAAAAGTCAGCATGCAAAAAGAAAACTAGAACAGGAACACAAGTTTCATTCTTGATGTTCTTGTGGCCTACTTGTTACATCAAAAAGCTCTATGTCATCAAGAGCACTAGGGGTAGTAAAACCACTAGAAGCATGATCACCACTGAATTCAGCACTAGTTGAGGCTCTATCACACTCAATGCCAAGATCATCTCCGAAATAAAAAATGAAAGCAACAAAAAAAAACCCGAGATTATTTACTTGCGGGGGTTTACACCTAACTTTTCAAACGAACCCGAACTTGATCGAACCCTAGATGAATTTAATCGATTAAAATCGTGATTTTGTTCGGCATTGTGTTCGAGTTCGATTTCACCATTAAGTTCGTCGAACTTCAATGATTAAATTCATGCCCATAAAACATTCGGCGATTTTCGAATTTATTCAATTAAAAATGGCGAACCCGGTGACTAAGCCTATACTTGTCCCATTTACATCAGAGAGAAAGGTCAAGTGGGCAACAACATCGTTCTATTCCACAACCCATACATGCTCATCAATTTAAAAAGGGAGACAACACTAGAGCTAGCAGAAAATTAGGGCACGCAAAGTTGACTTGCCCTGACGACTCGAATAGAGAAACAAGAGGGGCTACAAAGGCACACATTCTGCAAGTCTCTAGCCTGAGAAGATGGGAAATGGCCATGCATTCCACATCAACACATCAAGGTGATCGACCGAGAGGAAGAGTGACTCTGTACGCTGTCCAAACCATCCATTATAGTTCCAAAGGAGGATCATGTACCCTAAAATCCCATTCTTGGACAAGCTGCCATAATAAATGAAGATGAAGTTAGTGATCCTAGGGTTAATTCTATTAGTACAGAGCTCACGGGTTCGACTCTCTTGCTCCTTGGGGCTATGGTTTACCCTGCTTACTGTTATCCCCCAGTTTAGGGACAACTAAGGAGATTATGTCTCGAGACCCACAGGTCCTAGACATGGAGTACCGAGAGCAGATCGACTTGAGCATGGCCCCGGAGGGCCCATCTTTTCATTCTTCAGCGCATCCACTTTGTCAGCAACAACATCATCCGTCACCTCGGCCTGGTCCTGTAGCAGAGATGGATCTTGCTCCATGAGGTAATGAGTCCGGGTATCATGGTATGTGTCACTCTGATCCTCAAAACCTTTGAATATGTGCATTCAATTCTTTTTTGCTTCTAAGGGGTGCTTGGATCTTATACCTCTCCACTTGACCATATCTGGGGGGAATGACAAGACGCCCTAGTAAGCTGGTACCCATAGGTTTTGAGTTGCCACTGGGG
>SNQJ01S0015636.1:6474-33799 GCA_010110895.2 Picea sitchensis | reverse complement strand
AAAAAAAAAAGAAGTTATAAACAAGGGTATTACATTAAAAATCAAAGTATTATTTACTGTAAATTTGCAAATTTGCAACGAAAAACAAAATGGATAATATAAAATTAAAGACTTGCAATTAACAATTGATGATTATGAATATATATCTCAATTCAATGTTACAACTATGTTTCAAGAAGAGATTGACATCATTCTCGGGTTACATTGGTTAACAAAACTAGGTACCTTCATTTTAGACATGGAAAAAAAGTGTGAGACTTTTCCCTATAAAAAGAAGACGATGACTCTTCAAGACATTACTATGACGTCAAAATCGATAACACCGTCATCAAAAGAGTTTAAAGATATCTCGAAGGTGATCCTTCCAAATAATCAGAACTCGATATCAAAGATGTAAAAAGAATATGATGAAGTTATTGTTGATAAAATCCAAGAAATATATCGCTTAAAAAATCATAGTGAAAAACTACTTACTCAAATTAAGAAGTCAAGGGATACAAAACAACGTGTCCAGGAGTTGGAGCAAGAGAATCAAGATCTCGGGAAGAAATTATTAGGAAAGGATGAAGAGGCTTTTCGTTTGAAGAACCTTAATCAAAATTTGCTTGAACAAATTAAAAAGATGAAAGATAAAAAGCAAGAGAATTGAAATATTATAAATAAAATCAACAAATCAAAAGATGAAGAAGAACTTTTACGATTAAAAAGACATAATCAGGATTTACTAACGCAAATTAAAAGGCTTAAGCATGATAAGAAGTGTTTACAAGAAGAGCTAGATCACAAAACATCAATAGTCAATAAAGAGACAATCACTGAACCTATGGAACTAAAGAAGTTTTTAGATGTAAAAGTCTCAATTATAGATAAATGAATTAATATAAAACTAATCAACCTTACAACTCAAAAGGATGTGAATTCAATTGATGTAAAGAGGTCTTCAAATGTTGAAGAAGAAACAATCCAGGGCTATGAAGAAAACTCAATTCCAAAAGGTAATCAACAAAAAGCTACAAGTATACGAAGTAAGTGATGCTCAAAGTAGAACCTATCATGGGAGTCGAAATACATCAAGTTCTTTCCAAGAACCCTATAAACCCCCAATTCCACAGAAGATYGAATTAGGGTGGGCAAACTCCTTTACAACTCGATAGTTCTGCTCAACAATTAGAAGATCCTATCGTCTGAGGTCTTCAACGATTACTAACTCAATAATGAAGAAGCATGCGACAATAATTACAAGCTAGAGCAAGAGATAAGTCTTCCATAAAGTATGCTTTGAAGACAAAGCATTTTTAAGGGGAAGGCAATGCTATGAACATAAATATACATATAAATAGATATTCATAACATAATAATTAATTAATTAATAATAATTATTAATAATGAAAGGACATGTCTCAAAGGACATGACTATTGGTTAAGGGCACCCTTGCGTGGGTATATAAATGAGCCCTCATTCTCAATTGTATCTCATCTCATCTATTCATATTTTATACATTATTCCTACATGGATTATTATGTTATATTCATCTCAATATCTCTCCTCAACCCATCTTGTGTAAATTTTTCTCTAATATATCCCTCACCACCCCATCATCATTAGTGTACAAGCTCAATTCATAATGAATATCATAACTACTCATCATAACTATGGCCTTCTATAAATAAGTTACACATGTATCACTATACATTTGAAAACATACTCCATCTTTACACTTCATGTTGGTGTATCTTATAGTCTCCCCACAGTATCATGCATATTCTTTCACAAAACTTATTCTTTCTTACATGTGTCTGTGCTTGTTATAGTATATAATTTCAAATTCATGTACTACATAACTGTGTAACGTTGACATTGTCCATCATAACAATTTAGGACACTTAACACATTACTTAGGAATTTTCATATATAAAAGCCAACTCCCTTTTATAAAGTCATTTTATTTTAAAAAAAAAATCAAAACTCTGACTTATAAAGTCAACTTAGTAAAAAGTAAATTCCAAACCTTACTATAAAAATTTAAAGTGAGTCTCACGAAGAAGCCACCGCCAAAATGGGTAATAATGAGGAATCACAAGCATATGTTTTTTATAAAGTTCAAGCCAATAATTCCATGGCATGCAAATTATGAATAGAATTGAGGAGTGACAAAAAGAATTAGGGGGAATTAGACAAATTAATAGGAAATGGGGACATAAATGATAGGTTAATCGAGGATGTTGAAAGGTGATGGAAAGACTCTATAAAAGATATCAACAAAGACAAAGCGTTAAGGATAACTAATAAGCATAGAGAAAGGATTCATTGATTAACTAAAAGACGAGATGAGTTAATGCTAGAACCTATAACTTACAAAAATCCGCCAGGTCCAAACTTGTCAACAACAATTCATGAAAGGAGTCAAGTTAGAACAAATCAAACCAAAATGATGAAATTGAAACACCAAAAAGAGATGATGAAGCTTGAATGACAACAGTTTTATTAGCTTCAATCTCATCCACCCAACAAAATAGAAATGAAGAAGACGTGTCTCAAAAAGAAACTATTAATAAAGAAGACCAAACACAACTGATTAACTAAAAGACGAGATGAGTTAATGATAGAACCTATAACTTACAAAAATCCACCAGGTCCAAACTTGTCAACCACAATTCATGAAAGGAGTCAAGTTAAAACAAATCAAACCAAAGTGATGAAATTGAAACACCAAAAAGAGATGATGAAGCTTCAATCTCATCCACCCAACAAAATAGAAATGAAGAAGACGTGTCTCAAAAAGAAACTATTAATAAAGAAGACCAAACACAACAAACCATTGCAAAGTATACTCTACCTCATTCAAGGAAGGTTGATAAAGACCAAGAACCAAGAATAGAGGAAGGGAAATCTATGATTCTACTTGCTACCATATTAACTCCCCCCACCCCCACCACCCTCATATGAGGGTGGTGGAGGTGGGAAGAGTTAATATGGAAAAATATTATGCTACCATGTTGAGGAAGACAACAAAAGTCCCTGGAACTTAAAGGAATCATAAAAGTTAAACATAATAATACTTGTAGATTTTGGTAGTATTCATAGGAATCATAAAAGTTAAACATAATAATACTTGTAGATTTTGGTAGTATTCATAATTGTATAGATCGATTTTGCTAAGCAACTAAACCTTTTTGTGTTCCCCAAAAAGGACCTCATAATTATGATTGTTGATGGACAAAAGGTGTTAAAGTCTCTATTCAAATACAAGAATTGGAACTAGGTGCTAAATGGTTGATGTAGTTGGGCACTTATACCATCAACATCGAAGAACAATTCATGAAATTTAACTAACAAGGACAATATTATAAATTATTTGGGGTTGAAAGTTCCCATCACAAGAAAAATTATTTTCAACTAATGAAAAAAGAGCAAGAAACACAGACAAAGATACAATATATGTGGTACTAGGTGTTAAATGGTTGATGCAATTGGGCATTTATACTACCAACCTTGAAGAACAATTCATGAAATTTACTTTGCAAAGATAATATTATAAATTATTTGGTTGAAAGTTGTTGTGACAAGAAAAGTGATTTTAAACCAATGGGAGAAGTGCAAGAAACATAGATGAACATACAACATATCAAACAAGAAAAATGATTTTCAACTAATGGAAAAAGTGCAAGAAATGTAGATGAGCATACAACATATTTGGTGCTAAATGGTTGATATAGTTGGGCACTTATACCACCAACTTTGACGGACAATTCATGAAATTTAAATAGCAAGGACAACATTATAAATTATTTCGGGTTGAAAGTTTCCATTACAAGAAAAGTGCTTTTCAACTAATGAAAAACTGCAATGGTACTACGTGCTAAATTGTTGATGTAGTTGGACATGTATACCAACTTTGAAGAACAATTCATGAAATTTGATTGGCAAAGACGGCATTATAAATTATTTGGTTGAAAATTCTCATGGCAAGAAAAGTGATTTTTGACTAATGAAAAAAGTGCAAGAAACATAGATGAACGTACAACATATTTCGTACTAGGTGCTAAATGGTTGACCCAATTGGGCACTTATACCATTGACCTTGAAGAACATTGCATGAAATTTAACTAACAAGGACAATATTATAGGGTTGAAAGTTTCCATTACAGAAAAAATGATTTTGACTAATGAAAATATGCAAGAAACACAGATGAACATATGATAATGAAAATAAGTGAAGCATTTTACCAAGGAACATTAAGATTCCATGCTAAACTAGGTGAAGATTTCAAAATATGCATACAATACAAAAATGAATCTCGCCAATGTTCAAATGAGGAACCAAGTCACACCTCTACAACTAGATGAACTGAAAACATGCTTAATTGTAGAGAATGCTATTTGCTATGCTATTTATAGAGAACAAGGCAAGGGGTGTCAATGTTATAAACAAAAACAATAATAAACTATAATAAATGATAAAATAATAATAATCTATTTTTAAGGTCACGACCAAGCCATCACCAAATTGGTGTATGAGACCCCCTTGTTTGTGGGACAAGGGACCCCCCTCCACCCAACGATTTGACTTGCAAAGTCTACGAAGGTATACATACCCTACCCCCCTCTGGATTTGAACATGTGACCTCTTAAGAGGAAACACATGTTCTTAACCATTAGGCCCACTCGCTGTATATATTTTCTATGCTATTTATAGAGAACAAAGCAAGGGGTGTCAATGTTATAAACAAAAACAATAATAAACTATAATAAATAATATAATCATTAGGTTAATGAAATGTTAAATGGTACACAAATTCACTTCGTGACCAATTAATCCATATAAGCATATTGTCACAAGTTTGATAGTAACAACCATTAATTCATATCAATCATTTATTACTTGATATTTTATTCTATAATTGCAAAGGTGCTATGTCAATCTTGCAACTCGTAATAAAGAAGATTACTTATTTCAATATAAAAGTATTAAAAAACATTGTCAATGTTATATAAAGTTTTCTCAATAGTATCATTGTGACTATTTGATCTTAAAATGATAAAAAAAAAATCCAAAAAAAATACTTAACGTGCCTTGTACCTCGTCCTCCTTTTTCAGGTAAGTCACTTCACTTACCTCGACCATAACATGCAAGTCACTTAACGTACCTCTCCTTGATGGGGATGGGTCTATAGGAGCACCAACATAGAAAGTCATCATGTCTAGTTTGTAGTGTATGTGATTGGTGGCTTGGTCAACTAAAGACTAAACTAAGTGAGCCCTATCTAGATTGAGCCTTTGATAGGAGATGAGATCACTTCCTTGACCAAAGATCACCTAGACTATATTTTAGTTTGGGAGTTGATGGATCAATAGATCAATCCTCCTACATCAATCAAACATATTCATGGTTACTAAATGTATACAGTCGGTTAGCCATCTATCTCTATTTGGGGCATGGTGATGACCACATCTTTGGTGATGGCGCGAAGTGATTTTAGAAATCAATCTAAGAGAAGGGTTATTTTATGTCAATCTTACAAAGATAGCGTCATTAGAAAAACTCTTGTTTCATTTTGGGATATTGAGTTAGATAAGTTCGCAAGCCAATGGTAGTGGAGGCAAAGTTCAGTAACCCCTACTTCCTTCCTCTCAAATAAAAAAGATCTAAGGAAAAATCTTGGGTTGACCCAACCTTTTAGCGTATTTCTTCTCCATAATTTGAGTGTACTCCCTAGATATACTATGACAATGCCAAACCAATTGCAATCAACCTCATCCATTGATCCCCTAACCATTTGAAGTACCAATAGGGTCAAGGCAATCATCCGAGAGACTTCCAACTCACGGTCTATATACATCATTTCTTGAACCAAAAGTGATTCCTTCTAAGGATTTTAAAGACTTAATTTGCTCCACGATATAATTCAATAGTGGCACAGACAAAGTTTAGCAACCCCTACTTCCTTCCTCTCAAAAAATAAAGATATGAGGAAAATTATTGGGTTGGTTCAACCTTTTAGCGTATTTATTCTCTGTAATTTGAGTGTACTCCCCAGATCTACTATGGAAAAGCCAAACCAACAACAATCAACCTCGTTCATTGATCCCGAACCATTTGAAGTACCAATAGGGTCAAGGAAATCATTCGACGAACTTCCAACTCACGATCTATATATCTCATTTCTTGAACCAAAAGTGATTCCTTGAAGGGATTTTAAATGACTTAATTTGCTCAACGATATAATTAAATAAGTTACAAATGCATGATATAAGTAACAAAGTAAAATCTTGTAAAAAATGGTAATTTTATGTTTTGATAATGTAATTTTCTTCTTCACACTAATTAGAATTGTTTGGTATGATTTTCTCAAACCATTTTTTAAGCTATCTTTTGTAACAACAATAATTTCATTTTTTTTCACTATTTTAGAGGAAATTTTGTCATTTTTTTCATTTTTATTGGTAGTTAAAGTCTTTCACATCCTTTTTTAAGTGATTATTGAAAAATTATTTTCAGTTACTTCAACATTACATACCCAAAATATTTTAAAAAGAGAGATGAAACAAACCATAGCAAAAAATTAAAACATATAAGGGTTTAGCCCTAGCTATTCCAAAAAAGGCAATTGGTCAATGAACCACCCTCATGTGTCACTACCTAAACATAAAATATTTTTAGTCTAATATCTATTTTAGTCTAATTAAGAGTTTGAAAGTTATATAATTTACAGTTGGCATAACTTTTGATTGGAATATTTGTTTTTGGTGATTCAAAATGTATTATGAAAAGAAAATATAGTATTATTATTTTCATCCCACATGGCTCAAAAAATAGTCTCAACACCAAATAAACCTTTATAAAACTCACATCGTACATAAGAAGAAAATGAAGATTTTGAAAACAAATTATCCCAATTAAAGAACCACGTTGATGAAATGAGTGATAGTATGTTGAAACTAGTGGATTTATCATATTCTCAAGAATCCCTAAAAAAGGAAATACAAGATGAAATGAAAAAAATGGATGAAAATAAGAATGAAATGAAAAATAAGACGGATGGAAATAGGAAAGAGATGGACAAGAATATGGAAAAAAAATGGAAGAGAGGATGAATGAAAATCGGGAACATATGGAAAGGAAGATGATTGAAAATAATGCACATATGGAAAATAAGATGGATTAAAAGATGTATCAAATGGAAAAGAAATTAAATGAAATGACAAAATTCATAGAAATCATATTCTTAAAGATGATCCCTAAAAGGGATATGGAGATTCAAGGAAATCCTAAAAATAAGGAGAACAATGGTGTTGAAACTTAATCACATGTGCCAGGGAGTAGTTTATCATAGTTAGGGAGCACTGGTACTGAATTTCAGAATCATGATTATTCAATACTCCAAGATCCACATCATCAAGGCTTCAAGTCGACACCAAGGAACTACTTCATTCCAAAGATCAATATGAGGAAGTTTGATGGTAAGATCCTATAACATGGATATTTCAGATGGAACAATTATTTGATTTACACCAAACACCAAGCTTACAAAAGGTACCTATTTGTTTGCAGGGAAAGTCCCCTATAGCGGTGGGTGAACTGAAATAGATCAATCATTGTAAAAAGGCAAGCAAATTTCCATAACATTAAGCATTAAATATATCATAATTGATTCAACCAAAATAAATAACTTTCGTAAAAGGGAGAAATATGAACTTACTTGTGGTCCTACGTTTGGTGTAGTTCCAAAACCCACAGTCCTCTCTCTCCTTCCCAATCACTTTTTTTGAAACCTGCAAAACTTATGCATACAAGTCTACAAGAAAAAGTGGTTACACTGATAACTAAATTGTTAGCTTTGATAAAAAATAATGAAAGAATCCACTGCAATTAGTTTTCTAAGCGAAAAATATTCAATAACTATGAATTAAGTATTAAGAACACAAAATGTTGAAGGAATGAGCATCTTATTAAAATCAACAATATGAAGGTGACATTGTATACCTATGTTTTCATGACACCGGTCCTCGAGAGGACCCTGAGTCCCTCCACCCAATCTTCTACAAATATGGTAGATCTCAGCCTCGGATACACTAGCAGACTCAAGGAAAAACCAAGAAGACTCCTTGTCAGATAAGGTGGTTTTAGGAAAAATTGGAAACAAGGGTTTCCAGGTCTGAGAATCAACAAAAACGGGGAGATTTAGGGGCTTGCATGCATGGCGGGGATGATCCAACATCAATTTGTTTTGATATGCAATATTTAATTACCTTTCTCCTTGGATTGATGCTCTATTTAAGTTATCTCTAGTCAGTTAAAGACGATTGAGTATGTGTAAAAAGAGTTAGATAACTAACCAAACATGTAACTCAACTTGCAATTATGCAAACATATATTTTTTTAGCATTTAATGAAATGTACTTGAATTTCCTTTGGGAAACCCGCGTATATACCTGCTACATAACTATTAGGGTGTGTACAAGTTCCAAAAGAGTGTTTTTTGGAAGAATCAAAGGAGGTATGGGGAAAATGTGTTTGCAAGTAGGATAGGGACCATGCTAATAAAATCATCACTGCTTTAGTGGTGGAAATAGACCCTATAACATATGCCCCCCTAATGTGTGAGGTCAAAAGAGCAACTGGTGGCCGAAAAACATTATAAGTCTTCAAAGAGCAATAAGTCAAGGTGAAGGTTACCAAAATCCAATATAAGAACAACAACCAACAACAAAAACAAGTCATAATACTCAATATTAAGGCATACATACCCATGCTCAAGTGTGATGAAAAGCATGGCAGTCAATCAAGTACACTATGAATCCATGAAGAATGTATATAGAAAAACAGTGATGATGGCCACGAAAGAGATACATAGTGGATCCATGTCAAAACGATATCATATCCACAAAAGAGATACATAGTGAATCTATGTCTCATAATTAGTGAAGAATATTTGGAAATAGGAGTTGAATAACTAATCCTTCACAAGTATCTATGTCAGAAGTGGTAATGGTACTATCAAATGCAACTCGGGGAGTAACATAAGAGAGGTGATTCTACTACATTCCCAAGGTCTTGAAATCAACCGTTGTGGTATGATTCTACATTATGTGAATAGATGTGTTGAATTCAAATACAATGAGACACCGTTTGATTACCAATAATTGATGTATACCATTAACAAAAGTGAGACAACTCACCGATAATAATAATGGGTGTCAAGGTACCTAGTATAATCTAACAAGTGTGAATAAAGGATTTGATGTCGAACACCTGGTAGAATCTATCGATCATGGGACATTGATGTATTCCCATTGTCAATATTGAGGGAACCTGCCATTGATTATTAGAAGCTCTAAGGTACTAACAATGACTCTAGATCCCTATCCCAGAGAAAGATGTGACGAAATAAATAAGAAGAGATTTTCCAAAAGGAGGCCATTAAGGCATCCCCCATCAACCAACAGAAGGTGTAGAAGAAGGCTTAAGATTTGGAAGAACTTGGATGAAAAGATTGAAAGGACTACCACGAAGTACGTCTCTGGCGTGCACCAAATGGAAATAACACAAAATATACCCTCTAAATAGCAGGCAATAATGAATAATGTCGACAAAAGTGAGGAAACCACCGATGGGGACAAATGGAATCCAAGTTACTACACGAATCTCAATGTGTGAATAATTTTCTTGTCGTCGAATGCAAGGGAAACCACTCAATCAATGACCAATGATGGAATATCATCTAATGAGTGTTGAAATATTGTAACTTCAAAGAATATTCTAATTATAATTGAGTTATTATCTTATAGATCAAATCCCTTTTGTGGATTGATCATGTTGGGTCTTGTATAAGACCAAGTTCCCCCACAGTTATATGGTGGTGCTTGTAAAGTCGGCCCCTGGGATTTAATATAGTGGTTTTAACCATTATTGGGAGAAGTCGGCCCTACTTGATTAAGAGACATAACCCTAGCGCCTCCTCAACTAGTATTTATAAGTGAGGAGGACGCCTCATTTGTTCACTCACTCACTCACACTTCTAATGCACATCTTTTGAAGGTAGCTGCAGTTGCAAGAAGGAGAGAGAGGGACATGCTTATTCCTATTCTTTTCTTGGTGGTTTTGTCTTAAGTCTTGGCATTGTATTAACAATCTATTATTGAGGAATTTTTTGTTGGGTTTTCTCCCCCATGAGGGTTTCCCAGGATAAAATGTTGTGTACCTTGTGATTGTGTTTCTTTCAGTGATCCTACTTATGTTGTTATGTTCTAGTAAATTGAAAAGAACTTAATAACAACTCTAAATTTAACATGGTATCAGATATTAACTGAATAGAGCACCTTTCAATGGGTATCCAAAAATGTCACTATTGTCGTACAAGAAAATCAAGGCTTTTTATTGGAAATGAATTTTTGATTAAAATCCATCTAGAAAAGTGTGCCCTATCCTAGCACATCATTTGGAAGCTTGAGCGCACCTTTTTAGTGGCCAGAGCCTCCGAAAATTCAAACCCTATTTTTTACAGGTACCAGAAAACCAGGAAACCAGAACCCGTACCAGAAGTACCAGTCCAGATTTACGCAGATCAAGTTTCAAGGGGTAAATATTGAATTTTTTTTTAAAACAGACACCTCCAGCCTACTCGCCTCAGCCCAACGCATCTCTTGGTAAGTTCAGATTCATTTTATGAGAACTTTCATTTTTTGGTCATTTTCCCAATTCATTTTAAGGAGCAACTTCATTTTTTGGTCATTTTCCTAACTCCAGCTAAAGATGTCTACAAGTTGTACCTCAAGCTTGTTGACAAGTTAGAAGGTGTGGAAAATTTTGTGCCTGGAAATATAAATCGGACCCATTCTTGAAGAGAATGGCCTTGCAAAATCTTATAAAATAAAATGTGTAACGGTGAACTTAAGAAGACATGCAACAAAGCTAAAGAAACACACAAGAAGGATATGGTCAAGGCCAAAAGGATCATTGTAGACTCCATTAAATATCACTTGATCCCTAAAGTGTCTTCCAAGAATACTCCAAAAATATATGTTTGATGCCTTAACCATATTTTATGAAGGAAATAACATCAAACTAAAGATGAGTATAAGAACTCAACTCAAAAGTAAAAAGATGTAGAAAGGAGAAATTGTTCATGATTATTTCTCTAAGGTTTCTCAATTTGAGGAATAGTTAGAGGAAATTGGAGACAACTTGGATGAATATGAACTCATCATGACAACACTTAATGGTCTCACAAGACCCTGGGACGCCTTCATCCAAACTATCTGTGCAAGAAAAGAGAAACTCTAATTTGATAGTCTATGGGAAGAATGTGTTCAAGAAGAAGCAAGAGTAGCCAACCGAGAAGTCGTACTATTAAGAGATGAATATCAAGCCCTGGCTACTCATGCTAAAGGAGGAAAGAAAAGGTCTCATTTCCAAAAGGAGACCCATCTTCATAAATAATCCTTTCCCAAAGAGTGACAATAAAGAAGAAGGAATCTTGGAGCTCATCTACTCAGATGTATGTGGTTCAATGCCATCAACCTCTCTAAGTGGGTATGTATACTATGTGTCATTTATTGATGATTATTCTCGCAAGACTCGGGTTTATTTCTTGAAATCAAAATATGAAGTACTCGGAAAGTTCAAGGAATTCAAATCCTTGGTAGAAAATATCTCTGAAAGAAAGATAAAGACATTCAGGTCAGATAATGGAGGAGAATACACCTCAAATGAATTTGGAATCTTTTGCAGATATTCCAGGATTAAGAGGGAGCTCACCACTCCCTATAATCCTCAACAAAATGGTGTAGTAGAAAGAAAAAATAGAAAAATAATGGAAGCAGTGGAGACTATGATCCATGATCAAGATCTTCCAATGCACTAACGGGTTGAAGCAACAAGATCAAAAATTTATGTCCAAAACAGATTATCCCATTGTGCACTTGGATTCAAAACCCCCGAAGAAATTTTCACCAGGAAGAAGCCAAAATTAAGCCATCTAAAAATATTTGGTTGTCCAGTGTTTGTACACATTCCGAAAGAAAGAAGAACTAAGCTAGATACTTCAGAAAACAAGGGAATATTTGTTGGATACTGTGAGGTCTCTAAGGCCTTCATAATTTACATACCAGGTTACCATCATATTTAGATCAATAGAGATGTAACCTTTGATGAGGATGCATCACTCAAAAGATCAAAGCTAGCTTGGGCAAGGGAACTTATTCAAGATGGAGAGAAGTATAATGCCCCAAAAGTTCACTCACACAAAGAATATCCAATATAAATAGGATAGTACACAGAAATCCATATAAGATAATAATAATATGAATAATGAATATGATATGAGATGATGAGATACAATAAGAATGAGGGCCTTATATACCCACGCAGGGGTTCCCTTCTATTGAAGAGACATGACCTTTCATTTGGAAGGTGTCTCTTCATTAATTATTCATTAACTATTATAATGTATTTATATTTATTATTATATATTATGTTCATAACAGAACCATGAGACAAAGCAAGAAACCTAAGCCATTCTCTAGTTATATGGTCTTGATGTGTGATCTCATAGAAAATGAATCTACTTGCTTTGAAGAAGCCATTTAGAAGAACAAATAGGTGGATTCCATGACATAAGAATACCAATCCATTATAAAGAATGATGTATTAGAAATATTTCCCAGACCAAATAAGAAAGATGTGGTATCTTCCAAATGGATATACAATATAAAACATGTTGCAGACGGAAACATTGAAAAACATAAAGAAATATTTGAAAGCTCGTGACTTTTCTCAAAATGAAGGCATTGATTATGAAGAGACGTTTGCTCCTATAGCCAGATACACTTCTATCAGAACCATTATAGCTCTTGCAACCAAAATGAAGTGGAAGTTACACCAGATGGATGTGAAAACAACCTTCTTAAATTGTGTTATTAAAGAAGAGGTGTATATAGAACAACCACAAGGGTTTGAAGTTGAAGATAGAACGACTCATGTCTGCAGGTTGAAGAAAGCTTTGTACGGGTTGAAGCAAAATCCTAGAGCTTGGTATGGTAGAATTGATAGTTTCCTGACGAGCTTGGGCTTTACCAAGAATAAATATGATTCTAACCTTTAATTCAAGGTTATGAATGATGAGCCAGTGACATTACTACTATATGTAGATGATTTATTCTTTACAGGAGAAGAAAAACTCATCATAGATTGTAAGAAGAAGATCACTGCAGAGTTTGAGATGAAATACCTAGGCCTAATGCATTATTTCTTAGGTCTTGAAGTTTGGCAGAGCCCAAAGAATATCTTCCTTAACCAAGGGAAGTATGTAGTTGAAATACTGAAGAGATTTGACATGTTGGAATCTAAAGCCATGAACACACCCATGGAAACAAAGTTGAAGCTCATGGATGATACTTCATCATAATTGGTTGATGATACTCTATATAGACATATTATTGGTTTGTTGATGTATCTGACGAATACTAGGCTAGATAAATGCTTTATTGTGAACACCTTGAGTCAGTATCTGGTGGAGCACAGGTGTGTTCACCTTGTAGTTGCAAAGCATGTGATGAGATACCTTAAAGGTACGTTGGATTATGGTCTCTTTTATACTGGAGATCATGACTTCAGACTGTATGGTTATACTGATTCAGATTGGGCTAGAAGTGCTTCTGATAGAAAGAACACTTCAGGATGTTGTTTCAGTCTACGGTCAGCCATGACTTCATGGCAGAACATGAAGCAACCAAGTATTTATCTCAGCACGGTAGGAGTGGAATACATTTGTACATGTTTCGCCAGTTGTGAATCCATATGGCTTCAAAAGTTGTTGACATGTCTATTCGATCTGGAGATGGAATCCACCATGATTCTATATGATAACCAAAGTTGCATAAAGATGACAGAGAACCCAATGTTCCATGATAAGTCGAAGCACATAGAGATCCGGTATCACTACATTCATGATATGGTGCAGAGGGGAGATGTAAAGCTCCAATATGTTGGCACAAATGAGTAGGTTGCATATGTGTTGAGTAAGCCTCTGTCTCATGTGAAGTTTGAATACTTCTGAGACAAGCTTGGTATAGTCCGAAAGTATCTCCCTCAAAAGGGAGAGTGATGTTGATGATACTATTGTATCCTGACCAACAAAGGGTAGCTCTATTAGGATTTTATATCCTAGGGGATTGATCATCCTTGGATAGATCTCGAAGGTTCGGTAAGGACGGTCTTTCAGAGTACCTGTGCATGTATATGCTAGCTTTGGTCAGTTGTGGTAGCTCCTTTAGGATTTTATGTCCTAGGGAATCTCTTGATTCCCAGGAAAACCCCGAAGGTCCAGTAAAGATGGTCTGTTAGAGTGCCACGTGGTAGCTTCATTAAGATTTTATATCCTAGGGAATCTTATGATTCCTGGGTATATTCCAAAGTCTGGTAAGGACGGTCTATCATAGTACCACAAAATTTTGTTGTTTCACCTGCCTCATTCTGTTGCCATGTGATGATGGTGTTGTTATCTCAACCTCGTTACCGGATGGTCTGTTAGAGTACCATGTGGTATCTCTGTTAGAATTTTATATCCTAGGGAATCTTATGATTCTTGGGCATATCCCGAAGGTCCGGTAAGGACAGTCTGTCATAGTACCACAAAATGTTGTTGTTGCACCTGCCTCATTTTGTTTCCATATGATGATGATGTTGTTATCTCAAACTTGTGTTGATGATGTTGTTATCTTAGTCTCGTGTTGATGATGTTGTTGTCTCAGCCTTGTGTGATGATGTTTCAGACTCATGTTGTTGTTGATGATGTTGTATCAGCCTCGTGTTGTTGTTGATGATGTTGTATCAGCCTCATTCTGTTTATGATGTTCTTGTATTAAACTCATGCTATTTATGATGGTGTTGGTGATATTGTTGCCTTAGTGTTATTCTAATTTATGTTGATGCAAATGATGATGATGATGCTACTCCAGCTCCATGCTGTGAATGATGATGTTATTGATGATGAGAAAAAATTCTGATGATTTATAGATATGCTAGTCAGTGTTCTAGATGTTGATGATCTTGTTTCCCTCTTTCTCCTAATGATGTTGTATTGGGTTATGTCAGTAGAATACCCTTAGCATAATATTCTAATTATAATTGAGTTATATCTTATAGATCATATCCATTTTGTGGATTGATCATGTCGGGTCTTGTATAAGACCAAATCCCCTTTTTGTGGATTGGTCAAACCATAGTATATGGTGGTGTTTGTAAAGTCAACCCCTAGGATTTAATAAAGTGGTTTTAACCACTATTGGGAGAATTCATCCCTACTTGATGAAGAGACATAACCCTAGCGCCTCCTCAACTAGTATTTATGAGTGAGGAGGACACCTCATTTGTTCACTCACTCACTCACACTTCTAGTGTGCATCTTTTGAAGGTAGCTACAGTTGCAAGAAGAAGTAGAGAGAGGCACATGCTCAGTCCTAGCATTTTTTTGGTGGTTTTGTCTTAAGTCTTGGCATTGTATTAGCAATTTATTATTGAGGAAGTTCTTGTTGGGTTTTCTCCCCCATGAGGGTTTCATGGGATAAAATGTTTTGTACCTTGTGATTGTGTTTCTTTCAGTGATCCTACTTATGTTTTTATGCTCTAGTACATTGAAAATAACTTAATAACAAATCTAAATATGAAAATGAGCACAAGGTTACCTATAAATGATTTAAATAGGGCTAGGGTGTGACTCTAGGTCAAACTCTCATAGCAATGTGTCATAGTCAATAAGAGCCTAACTCATTGGCAGAAAGTCAATGGGGACCATGCATATCATCACGAGTATAGGAAAAATATAGTTTTGATTATAAGAAGTACTTGACATATGAGAAGGATGACTTGCAAAGTCAAGAAATCTGCATAATGGTCGACACACGCTAAACTTACTCTGAACCAGAACATGACACAATGAAGTGACTAAGGAAGTGTAGACTAAAAATGAAAATTGGCATAAGTATGTGAAGCGAGAGGAAACAATAGACTCTCCATAGTGGTTGGAAGAATAACCAACCAGAGGAGTAAGAACTCAGTTTAACTGGTTCAGTTTCCTAAAGCCATACTAAATCCAAATTATTGAGACTAGACTCAAAACTTTCTGCTTTGTTCAAAGGTGACTCGACTGCTGCTAGTAAGTGAAAATAAGACTCATTCTCACGCTCTTTTTATTTTATTTTATTTTTTTAGTCTTTTTCATATTGGAAAGCCTAAAAAGAATAAAAGAATGTTAAAAGACACAGAGGAAACAAGTGTCGCGAGCAAACAAACTAGTTCCAAGCATAAGGAACATACCTATGCTCAATGCAAGGAAGCATGTGCAATGTATGGACACTTGGGGGGATGTTTCCTCCTAGGGTACATGTGTCAAATTGCAAAGGAAAAGATTGAAATCCTAGCAACTGATGAGAATGCATAAGTAAATAGTTAAGCAACAACAAGTTGAAGCCGACATTAGGCTCAAAAGTGTGAGCGATAAGTATGCAATGAAATTACAACTTGAACAAAAAATTGTGGGAGCCCCGCAAATAAATAGACATAAATAAGACTGAGAAGAATATGAGGCTTCAACGCAATGTCATGGTGGTACTAATAGGACTCCCGAGCCTAAGAAAAATTCAGCAAGGGCACCAAAAGGAAAATGAAGGTGTTATTTAGGATGCCCATGACAATAAGCTCTACCACAAAAAAAATGACAAATAAAAACAATGATAAAATATTGTGGCGCCTGTAAGTGGGGTTGACCCTAAGGCTAATGTATAAAAGGTCACTGATTGTGCAGAATGCAAGGCAAAATTAATCCTACCCTATATGCTAGTGACAAAAACATTACCTAAAAAGATTCAAGAAAATGGACCAGCGGATATAAAAAATTCCACTTTAATCACCTTCCCTACAAAATATAAGCTCAAATGGTCATCTTATACAAAACTTCGGTTCATTAGGTGTCTTAAATTGAAAAAATAGTGAAAACTATGTAAAAATGGGTAAAAAAATCATTATAATAGTGAAAATTGACCCAAATAACTAGGGAATTTTGAGTTGTTACCAAATTAGTGCATATTGAGTTAAAAAACCCTCCAAACTTCCGGAGATAATAATGAGAGCTACATGAGTTAGATTCACAAAACATCAGAACTAGGTTAACAAACATTCCATCCTCTTCATTTTCATCCATAATTTTTTCAGTTTCTACAATTTTTTAGTTAGTATTTCTTGTTTTCAAGGAGGGGCGAGCTTGTACGTTCCTGCCTTTAGCACTGGGCATGCATACCTATCCATATGTGCACCCTTTATTAACTAAAGCTATGTAGATACATGACTATTGTAAAAGAAATGAGCTTATATGTACACAACCTTTGGAAAATGAAAAATTGACTTGTCTTTTTGTCATGCAGACTTCAAGATGGTGATTGAATGGAGAGAGAGGGAACATGTAGACATTGATAATGAAATTGAATACAACTCGGGGGTAATGGAATCCATTTGAAAATGTTTCTTGAGAAAATTCTATGAGTGCCCAAACATGCAGGCTCAAAAAAGGCTTCTACAACTCTTGATCAGTTATTGGGAACCAAAAGTGAATGTGTTCATGTTGGATGGTCAATCTCTCACTCTAGATGATGATGATATGTGTTTCATCACATGGCTCTCATGATGAGGTGGCATAATCAACCTCCATACTCTAGGAGGTATTGGTATGACCATCGAGGATTATATCTCACTTACTGTACCTTGGGGACACAATTGATTGGGATTCAGGTCCCAATCTGTGATATTGGGAACCTTAGCCTGAAATTCATTTTACAAACCATTACCATGATTGCGGGATCTGCCTCTTTGCATCAGGCATAGAGGCCAAATTTTTTCTATGTTGTTGAGTGTTTACGTAAGTTATATGTGACTGGAGTACATCTTTGTTGTAGTGTATGAAAACTCAGTTCACATAATGCAAGAATGGAAATATGAAGAATTTTGGGATGGAATCATTTTATGCTCTTTCTTTTTTGAAAGAGTACCCATTATGAGTCCTCGAGTCTTTATTGCACTACATAGACTCTGCGAACCATGCCTGATATGATGGTCTGCTCTGATACAATACTTAAGAGGCGGGAATATAACAAACCCATATGACAAAGCCTTTTTTTATTGGTTGCAACGTCAGATTATATAGATTGATGACTATCCCTATGAAGGGATAATATTTGAAAAAGACCCAGATATGTATGTACCTCTTGGTGTTGCGTTGGGCGACATTGGTAAAGAGAATTTTTAATTTATGAGTTTATTTAATTTCTAGTGATTTTATTATTTCAAGATGAAAACCAAAATATTTTTGTAAAAAAAGATAACAAAATGTTATGAGTGTGCATATATTGGATCGAGGAGGCCAGAGGGGTACTTGCATCACCATCGTCGAGGGTGCAATTTGGAGTATCCAAGAAGGGATTCCACACAAATGGAGAGGACATTGTAGAGCATCTAGAGCAATCTGAACCATCTCATCCACTATATTCCTATGATCCAGATCAAAGATTTGTCGGAATAGATGCAACGTCAAGTAATCAGTGTACCATGGGCCTGAGTGTGGGTATTTCGACGTTTGGACAAAATCATAATGTGTTATAGGGACACACATGTGGGGGTGGGGCCCTCAACATAGATTTTACTTTATGTATTGTATCAACATATAGATAGACATTCGGGGCTAGCAGAGGGGTACTTGCATCACCATCGTCGAGGGTGCAATTTGGAGTATCCAAGAAGGGATTCCACACAAATGGAGAGGACATTGTAGAGCATCTAGAGCAATCTGAACCATCTCATCCACTATATTCCTATGATCCAGATCAAAGATTTGTCGGAATAGATGCAACGTCAAGTAATCATTGTACCATGGGCCTGAGTGTGGGTATTTCGACGTTTGGACAAAATCATAATGTGTTATAGGGACATGTGGGGTAAATCAACATGATTTTACTTCTATGTATTGTATCAACACATAGATAGACATTCTGGGCCAGAGGCCCACTTTGTAAACTTATGACCTATTAAGCCCTAGAAAAACTCCCATGATATGTATAAAACCTTTTATTATGCCCTAGATATTGAATTATTGTATTTCTAGTAGGTCGGCTAGAACCCTTCTTTGCAACTTTCATTATAATTGTAACCCTTTTGTCTCCTATATATATATATATATATATATATATATATCAAGGAGATCTAGTATTATAATCATCTTATCTTGCTACTCCCCATATTGTGTTCTAAAATTTATATATTGTAAAGGAGGGTTCCCCCAAAGTGGACTGAATTCTATTGATTTCTTATCATTTTAAGGAGTTGGATCATAACATTTGGTATCAAATCTCATTGATCCTAGGGTTTTCTTCTCCAAAACATCATCCTATCATTTTCTCTATAATGTTTTTCTCTAATGATTTAGACCGTGAAACTTAGAGTCTATTTAGAGGAATTAGCAAGGTATCCTCGTGGTAAAAATTGAAGCTTTTGGTTCATCATAACTTTTTAGAGATACACCCTCTGGAAGATAGGGTATCTCGGCTAGTTCTATTAACTAGTCTCAAACAATATCCATGTAAAATAGTGATATCTTCTTCAGTGAATATCAAAATTGAGTGAGACTAGTTACATTGAATAGTGGTCACCTATAATATTTCTAGTGCAAATTTTAGAATATGATATCACATATTGTTCTCTTTGGCACATTTTACAAGTACACTCTCCTAGAAAGGCCAAAATAAGCAAGGTGTGGGGAAATTACCATAACTTCCACTTGGTCATCCAATTTTGATCATACCTAAGGCATTGCAGAGAGACATATCAAATAACTACATAACAAAATTTTTAGACCTCCTAAGGGCCTCAATTTTAGAGATAGACCAGAAGGAAGGTCAACTAGGAGGACAAGCTCCAAATTAAGGCTTTAAAAGGAACATAACTTACAATTGACATAAAATTTTGTTGGAAGATCTGTTTTCCGGTGATTCAAAAATTTCCAGGATAAAATATAGAATAGAGGTGAGTATTATTATTATTACTCCATATGGGTCCCAAAAGGTGACAACACCTATTAAAGCTCCAGAAGTCTCATGTATGACTCAAGACAAAAATGTGGACATGCATAACAGTTTGTCCAAATTGGAGGAAAAAATTAAGGATGAGTGAAAAGTCTAATAATTGCGTAAACTCACAAAGAAAAATTCAAGTAATGGAAGGAAAGATGGATGGCATGGAAAACAAGATGTAGGGTATGGAAAAGAAGATGGAAGAAAATAAGAATGACATAAAAAGAAATACAAAATTCCATGAAGGAAATGCAAAAGATGTCTTCCATGATCTTTCTCAAGCTATATGATAGATTCTCTAAAGGAGATATCAAAACAAAAGGGACCCATGAAAATAAAGGTAATACTCATGTTGAAAAAACTGCCGAAAAGAAGATGGAAGAAAATAAGAATGACATAAAAAGAAATACAAAATTCCATGAAGGAAATGCAAAAGATGTCTTCCATGATCTTTCAAGCTCTATAGAAGAGAGATTCTCTAAAGGAGATATCAAAACAAAAGGAAATCATGAAAATGTGGAATACTCATGTTGAACAAACTGCTAATAATAAGCCATTTTCAACTAGTGAATCTAACTCCAATAGTGGAGTTAATTATGGTGGGGGTCCTAAATTAACCTTTCCCAAAATTGAATTAAAAGAAGCTTGATGGTACAAAGGTATTTACTTGGTGAACCAAATAGAGAAATATTTTGAACTACATAATATTATGGATGATAAGAAATGATTCACATAGAAACTTTGAACTTTGAGATAAAACCATATCAATGGTATCAATGGTATCAATGGCTAGTGAAAATGCAGCCCCATTTATATCACTACACTTCGGGTTTATTTTCAAGAGAATTAGAAGCACAATATGGGGAAGTTTGGGAACAAGACTACTTCAATTAATTGACAAGAATCAAGCACTTAGGTGATATTGAAGATTATAATTCATAATTCCAGATATTGGCCACAAGGTTGCATAACATAAGTGATGAACACTTATTGGAAGCTATATGGGTGTGGATTAAAGGAAGACATTAAACATGATTTTCTTAAGACAAACTCTACAAATATTATGGAAGCCATGTAAAATGCTTGTCATATTCAAGCCAAAATAAGGCTACACACAAATCTAGCATTGGAAGCAGAGATTGTTTTGGGGTCATAAGATAACCTAACTCAACCTACATGGTTGACACTCAACAAATGGATGAAAGAAGAGAAAAAGAACTATATTTCAATTCAGGAAAGCAAGTATACAAAGAAAGGAAGTACAAATGGTGAGAAGAAATTATCTCTACATAGACTATGAAGATGAAGAAGATAGTGTACCTAAAACAACAAGGTTGAGACCTCAAAAAATGGATGAATGAAGATAAAAGGACCATGTTCTGTTCAGACACTGGGCAAGTATAAGTATTAAAGGTGAGAAGAAATTATTCTACATAGACTGAAGAGGAAGAAGATCATGAATTGGAACCATCACACCTAATTCAAATCTAGAAGAGACTACTCCCACAATATCTTGTCATGACAATGACAAGACATTCACAAACCCTCAAGATAAGGATACATAAAAAGAAAAAGGTAACAATATTGATTGATTCAGTAGCACCTATTAATTTCATCAATTACAATTAGCAAAATATCTCAATTGTTCCTATATCCTGCACCGTAGTTTCAAGTAATGATTGCAAATGGAGGTACCATAAATTTTGTGAAAAATGCCATAGTATTAAGCTCAACATATGGGAGTATTTTTTGTATAGCCCCATGATTTCCATCCAAATGGGGGTGTTGATGTATTATGGGTCCAGGGCTGGTTGAAATCACTGGAAATAGTGCCATTTGATTTTCAAAATCTTTTATGATATTTTCTCTCAAATGGTAAGGAAATTGAGATTAGAGGTACCCAAGGGAAACAATATTAAGTGATAAGATCTAATATTAGCTGAAAATTACTCAAAAATGGGCATTGTGTTGTAATTGCACAATTGTGCTTACTTGATGTTCAAACATCTATAGCCCAGCTCCATCAGATCTCCAAATAATTATCAACAATTATTCCAAGTTATTTGGAGAAATTCTAAGTGTATTCCACCTACTCGAGATCATGGCCATACTATTTATTTTCAACCGAGAAGTATACCACCTAACATTAGGCCTTACAAGTATCCATATATGCATAGAAGAGTGAGATTGAGCACATGATCCATGAAATTTTAGAGGATGGCATCATTCAACATAGCCAAGTTATTTATCTTCACTAGTAGTGTTATTACAAAATGATGGTTCATGGCATATATGTCCATATTATAGACAACTCAAAAAAATGACCATCAAAGATAAGTTTCTTATCCATGTCATTGATTAATTATTAGACTAATTGCATGGAGAAATTTTCTTAACTGAGTTGGATCTTCATTCAAGATATCATCAAACCAGAATGAGATAGGAAGACATTCCTAAAACAAATTTTAGAACACATGAAGGTCAATATGAATTTCCTCGGTTATGCCATTTGGACTAATCCACGCACCTTCACATTTCAAATCTTACGAATCTCATTTTCAAGCCCTTCCTTAGAAAATTTGTGTTAGCATTTTGATGACATACTAATCTACAACAAATATTGGGAAGATCATGTACAACATGTTGACAAGAGTATTACAACTATTGGAAGAGAAACCACTTTATGCAAATCCTTCCAATTGTTCACATTTAGTTCAAGATATGGAATATTTGGGTCATATTGTATCTCATGAAGGTGTAAAAGTGGACCCTAACAAAATTAAATCTATAAGCAAATGCCCAATTTCCAAAACATTGAAGAAACTTAGAGGGATTCATAGGATGGAAAGTCTATTACCACAAGTTTTTCAAGACCTATGGTCAAATAACAACACATCCTAACAACATTATTAAAAGAAGGAATCATTTTCGTGGACATAAGAAGAACCAAATATTTTGAAAAAAATTAAGGAGTCTATGTGTACAATTCCCATCTTTGGCCAGCACCACCACACAAAAACATTTATTGTGGAGTGTGATGCCCCTAGCCATGGAATTAGTGTAGTTTTAATGCATGAAGGAAGGACCCTTGCCTTTGAAAGAAGTCAACTTAAAGGAAAAAAAATTTAGTCAAACCCATTTATGAAAATGAATTTGTCCATATCAAATGTAAATGACAACTCTACCTAATAGGAAGACACTTCAACTTAAAAATAGTTCATGAAAGTTTGAAGTATTTTTTATAGCAACAATTACCTTCATAAGAGAAACAAAAAATGGGTTACAAAAGATGTTGGGTTATGACTTTTGAAATTATATACAAAAAGGAAAAAAAAACATATCGTTGTGGTAGATTCTCTTCAGAAAGAAGAAATGAGGAGAAGGTTCACTATGTGCTATTTCTATCCCACAATTGATTGGGTGGAAGAAGCAAGGATATAATGGAATCAAGGTCAAGAGGTATGCAAGATCATTCAAAAAAACTACAAGAAGACCCCATTTCATTAGACAATTTTGTATGAAAGAATGATTTAGTATGGTATCATTATCTCCTATACTTATGTAAGAATTTCCAACTCAAAATTTAAGATCCTTCCGAGTCTGCACACTTCCTCCATAGGGGACATTCAAGATTCTGGAAAAAACCTATCACAGGGTCAAGAAAGATTTTTTCTGGGAAGGTCTTATAAATGATGTTCAAAATTTTGTGTCAGAATGTCTGGTCTACCAACAAAATAACAGAGAGACAATCAAGACTCCAAGACTCCTACAACCATTAGCTATACCAAGCTAACGTTGGGAATAATTTCAGTATTTATTACAATTTTACCAAAACTAAAGGAAATATTGTCATGGTAGTCAAGTGGATCTACTCAACAAGGTGATGTCATCCCTACCCTCAACCTCCCCAACCCCCTGTCAATGTCCAACCTGGAGTCCCCAAGATTATTGTAAGATAGGAGTTCAATTTTCACGGGAAATTAAAATGAATTATTTTCTGTTTGGGTACTCAATTGGCTCCATAGTTCATCTTACTCACCTCATGATGGAAAACTTAGATTGTGAATAAATTTATAAGGATATCTTTTTTGCTTTGCATCCGAGCAAACATACACAATTGGTCAAGTGGTTTCCCTTAGCAAAATAGAGGTACATCACATCCTTCCATACCCATAAAAAATGTCTCCATTTTTTGAACTTTATGGATATCATCCTCCATCCATAACACATCACACTTGAAAAGGAATGCAAAGGTTCAAGCAATGGATTAACACATAGGGAACCAACAAGAGGTCCTAAAACTATTGAAGGACAACTTGGTTATGGCACAAAATAGGATGAAACAAACAAGAAAGATAAAACTGTGGAAAGGGAATTGGATTTGGGGATTGGGTATTTCTAAGGCTACAACCATACAAAAAATGTCCCTCAAGAAAAGAGAAGGAAAATAAACAAGCACCCAAAATATTATGGCCCCTATAAGGTTTTGCAAAGGATTAAAGTATGGTTTACAAATTGGGGTTGCCTCCATATTCGTGTATATCCTATTTTTCATGTTTCTTCTTAAAGAAGGTCATCTAAACAATATCTTTGGTCCAAATAATTTTACCGAGCTCAATGAAGAAAGGAAATATTATTAGATCCTTAAACAATCATTGAAACAAGAGTTAATAAGCTAAGAAATCGAGAAATTACATAGTAATTTGTCAAATGGAAGAACCTACTAGTGGAAGAGGTGACATGGAAAGATGAGTGCCTCTTCGCAAGTAGCATCCGTGGTTAGACAATTCTTTGATGACAACACTTGTCGAAGGAGGGGCATGTTAATCCCTAGACAAAGTCCCATGAAATGTATAAACCCCTTATTATGTCCTTCTTTGCACCCTTCAATATAATTGTAACCCTTTGTCTCCTATATATATATATATATATATATATATATATATATATATATATTGTTGTTTTATTATCATTTTGAAGGTATTGGATCATAACATGATCCATATTTTTTCTACTTGATAGACATTTAATATATATATATATATATATAGAGAGAGAGAGAGAGAGAGAGAGAGAGAGAGAGAGAGAGATCTTTATGCCTTGGTGCTTATGTTTTAATTGTGTGACAAATGTCAATCTAGTACATAGTTAACATATGCATCAGATACAAAATGTTTACTCATAGAAACATGAATATAAGTAATGTAACTAAAATAACATTCCAGAAGATGTACCTGGAGGAAATGTCGAAGCAACATAGGATCACTGTTACGAGGAAAATCTCTCTATGGCTAGGGGAAAACCATAACAGATAGAAATGATTGCAGAAATCAAGTCTATTCTCAAGTATGCTATATAAACCAATGTACTAGCAAGACAAGATAAAAGGCCTACCTCATCCAGACGTTTGATGAAGTCCATCGTTGAACACTTGACCCAAAGAAATATACCTGCAACTAGTCCTCAAAAACCAAGCAATGTAAGCATATGGTGATAATATATGATGTTAGCACATTCAATAACATAATCCATCAACATTCATAACAAATACACCCATAGAATAATAATTCAAATGTTTGCAAGATATCAATTGGACGAGAAAATAGTATTTATATTAAGATGTAATCAACAAAAGTGAATAAGTTACAGACTTCCGTGTCGGCACGGTTCAGAACCAAGAAACTAAGTTCCTTCCAGCTGGGCCTCCACCACTTCAATCCTCCACCAAAGGCAAGCTCATATAAGAGAGACAATGGAGTTATAAATCAGTAAGGGAAGAGCTTGGGGGCTGAACACTGTGTTCAGACTTAAAGGATAAAGGGATGCAGACTCAATATGAAGTGAATAATTTCTCTAGAGTAACTTTTCTCTTAAAGTTGAATTTTTTCTTTTTTCTTTTCCATAGCTCGGAATTGGCCCATTTATAGATTTCAAGTGGAATTGAAGGGTCAAGCCAGAACGTTTCCAGTATATGGAAGGCCAAGGATCATTGATTTCCTGTTGTGACATGGAAACCCAACACTATTTTTCAATTTTTGGCACATTTCCCGATGTACATGGGCTATAGTGGTGAAACCTGCGTATACACATGTGGTATAGTAGGCAAGGTGAGTATATGTGGAAAAATAGTATTTTTTAGCTCTAGGATTTGCAAAAAGGGATGACAAGTCTGCATAGGGAAATGGAAAAAAGGCCTTTTATGCAAGATTGCATGGGGTGAGGCAAATCTTGCTATAAGAGATGCCCCCTAATGTGTGAGGTTAGAGGAGTATCTGCGATAGCCGAAATACATTATAAAAACCCATAAGTGGAGTAATGGGGACCCAACATGAAGAACTAGTTTCTCATTACAATCTGTACTGACTTTGCATACATGGCTGCCAATTTGAATTACACTGCAGATCCATGTGAAAATATACCAAACAATTGTCTCTGGCCATGAATAGGAAAATAAAAATGTGGTTACATGCCAAAGGTTTTCATAGTCAAGAACAAGGCCCAGTAGAATCGGTCTCAAAATCAATCTGAAGATATTTGTATACAATGGAGTACAATTTGATCTCCCATGATCACTGAAGTCACACAGGTACTGGTCCAATGAAAAGGAAGCAACAACTCAGGAAAGTTGTGGCCACATACTAATGTCTTCACTTCTTCTACACAATCTGCCAAAGGTGCAAGTCTACATCATGTGAATAAAGGAGTTGAGTTCAAACACAATGAGACTTCATTTGATTACTGGTCATTAAGGTATATCGTTAACAAACATGAGACAACCTACTGATGATGAAAGTAGGTATCAAGGCACCGAGTACATTATTACAAGTGTGAATAAAGGAGTTGGGGTCAAACACTTGAAGAATCCATCGATCGAGAGACATTGATGTATTCCCAACTGTCGATGGAGAGATAAACTACCACTAATGACTACAAGCCTCTAGGTACTCATAGGACTCTAGGTCTCATTTCCAGAATAGATGAGTTGAAGTCAATGGAAGGATACCCGCTGAAAGGAGAGCATTAAGGCATCTCTCTGTTGGATTACTGAGAGGGGGGGTGAATAAGTAATAACGTAATTATAATCCTTTTTTTTCAAATGTTATATCAATGTAGAATTATTATCCAATAATGAGCAGTAATAAATAAACAATCACACACATGCAAAGTACACCAGTGTTTTACGTGGAAACCCAAATCAGGAGAAAACCACA
>SNQJ01S0015635.1:289711-305810 GCA_010110895.2 Picea sitchensis | reverse complement strand
ATCCATTCAAAAATGTAATTTAAACAACATAAAATGGTGATTTCACCAAGATCTATATTGTGGGATTCACAAAATATCTAAAGCTACAAAACAATGTCTGATAAAAAGTTTAGCAAATAAATGAGTGTAATACAAGGTTTATTATTTCCAGAATAGACGTATAAACAACTATGATAGGTATGAGGTTTCGTACTCACCACGCAAATATAAAACCGAGGCAAAATCTACAAAATCAAAATTGTGGTTTGAATATGTAAAGACTCATTTGATTTCCTTTCAATATATTTATTTAGGAGAAACTTTGATACTTGGATGTTCTGTTTGTGTTATGTTTGATCATTTTTATTCATTCTTTAATGTTTCTTTTATGGTTGATGTGAAGCGGATCTTCCAGGCATTCACGGTGATGGGAACCAACCAGAACAAACAACTATTGGACATCATAAAAGGGTTGGAATGGGTCAAACAGTGGGAACAAGAGTTGGAAGTTTTTGATTGGATGAAGAAACATGAGGATCACAAGTCAACTATACCAACAATTACAATTATTTTTTGTATTTTTAAAAAGACTTGTCGAGGTGCTCGTAAGAGAGGCAAACTTCAGTACAAGAGTAGAGAATAACTCCTTCAAACATCAGGTTAGAATATCTCCTTCAAACACTAGGTTAGAAATCTGAGAGGAGCCGACCCACTGGTAACAAAGATGAGCTTCAATACAAGGAAACTTTATTGGGTATTGTAAAACCCAATCGATCCACTCCATATAACAAATTAGATGGAAGGTTTCAAACCTTACTTATCTATTACTTTCCCTTTTTTTCTTTTATTTCCCTCCTTTATCTTGTTGATTACTTACTGCTATTACTTATCCATTGGTTGCCCTTTTTTTCTTTTATTTCCCTCCTGTTATCCCCCACTTTCAGGGATAACTAGGAGATCATGTCTCAAGGCCCACAGGTCCTAGATATGGAGTACCGAGAGCGGGATTGACTTTAGCATGGCCCTGGAGGGCCCACCTTTTCTTTCTTCCAACATCTTTATCTTGTCATCAGCAGCAACATCCATCACCATCAGCTTGGTCCCGTGTCAGAGAAGGTTCTTGCTCCATGAGGTAATTGGTCCAGGTATCATGGTATGTGTCACTTTGATCATCAAAACCATTGAATGTATGCATCTGATTCCTTTTATTTCTAACAACTGCTTGGATCTTACACTTTCCCACTTGATCATGTTTGGCGGGATTGACAGTGTGCCCTAGCAAGCCTGTATCTGTAGGTTTTGGTTTGCCACTAGGGGGGATTTCTGAAAAGCCATTTTTCGCTCCCATCATAGTACCACTTTTCCATCTTGTTTCCCGCTCACCTATCCCATTCCACTTGTCCAGACATTGGGTTGATCTATTTTCAGGATGACACCTTATCTCGTGGGAAGAAGGGGCTAAAGGCCCAGAAGGTAAAAGAAAGCTAGTAAAAGATAAAAGCCTAAAAAAAAACCTTGAGATGCTTCGCCCAGGGATCCCTGAGGAAGCAATAAAAAAACTTCTCAGCAAGAAAGAAGAGGGACTCGTAAAAATAATAAAACAAGGCCTAACCATAGGATAGGGAGTCTCATCACGAGCCAACCTATTAGGTCCATGGGTATCTAATAGTATGAGATTGCCATTAGCTAGTCACCACGCCAGGGCAATGATTCTTGGTTGCATGGCCAAGGGAAAGGGGGTCTCAGCACGAGCCAACCTTCTAATTTATGTGAAAATACTTGTGGGTAACGCTGTCACCACTGGTCACCACACCAGGGCAGTCTCCCCTGATTAGATCTTGAAAAAAAATCAATAAAAGATAAAAGAATAAAAGAATGAAGAATAAAAGGCAAGAATGGGCTTGGAAAAAATGCATCCATGATAGGTACAACTCGCCTTCTACAAAGGCACCCACAGGTAACATTTTTTCATCCTTGGCCCTCACTGCACCCACATGTTTGGACATCCCTTGACCACATCACTCACTTACATGGCTTGGATGATGTTTCTTCTGGGAACTTTCCTTCTTCTGTGGACACTAGCCCAATAGGACACCTTGTCCTTTTCTCCAGACTTGTATTATAGGCTTGTGTAACGTCTTTGAGATGTTAATTGATGTATTAGGTATTTTATGCACATGTTTAATAATATTGATGATGAGATGTGATTGACATTGCTATGATCCCTGTGACTGATGAGCCCATGGAGGGCATAGCTTTTGATGTGCAGGACCATGCCTGATAGACATGTACCATTTGGACTGGTACACATGGGGAGATGATCAGTTCGGACCTCCATGGGGATGAAGAGCCCACCAAATGGATGGTGAGATCCCATCAGGTGGAAGAGATAGGACAAAGATGGATCAGGGGATTTGCACCAGAGAAGAAGAGGACATTCCACCATAGGCACCTTGACACAGCTTGACCTAGGGGGGTTGATCCATTTTTAGTGGAACATTGGCCTTGGAAGGCCTGGGATGTCACCCTTGATGACCATGACGTCATCCAGCCTATTGGACATCTTGGGAGGCAGACTGAGCAACAATGCAACTTGTGGCAGGCTGGAGAAGCCCAAGGAGGGCTAACGTTTTGCTCTAGGATGCTTCATTTTCCCTAGAAGGGGCCAACGTCCCCCTTAGAGGGGCTTTTATTCTCTTTTCAGCTTGATTAGGGTTTAGATTTAAAATTTTAATGTAAAAATAGTATGATTTGGTATTTTGGCCTTGTCGGCCTTTTACATGACCTAAAATGTAAAATTAGGTCATGGTACTGTATAAATGAGGGATTTTAACCTTCATTTTTTCATCACAACTTACTCGTGCTCATTAGTGAGGTCTGAAATTTGTGCCCTCTCTTGGGTTATTGGCTGATCTAGTGATGCGCACTTGTTGAAGGAGGATTATTTTGGCATGTTTTGTCATTTCTCTTGAAGGAAAGTGTTACAACTAGGGTTTGCATTGATATTTCTCGGTGAATTGTAAGTATTTTTATGCAAAACTTCTTGAATGAATGGTTGTAGTTTAATTTCTTTCATATGTTTATGATTTTGCTGAATAAAACCCTAGGTGACAAGCACACAAGTAGGTCCTTGTCTCATGTCCCCTTTGAGAGAGATTTTCAGCCATTGAAGAAGAAGAGAGCCTAGCCATTGCTACACATTCTCTCTCTCTCTCTCTCTCTCTCTCTCTCTCTCTCTTCATTTATTGCTATCCGTACTATCTAGAGGCCAAGACGAGAGAGACGTCTTAAGCCTAGGTCTACTACACTTAGGGTCATTTTTTCTCTAGAGTTTGCTGAAAAGGCCTTGCTCTAGCAACACCTTGCTTCATCAAACCCTCTAGTCTTGTTTTTATTGATTCATCCTTCAACTAGCCATTTTTCCATTGAGTTAAGGAAGGAGGAGAGCGCATCGAGGCCTAGTTTACCTACACCAAGGTGAGCCTCTCTCCCCTAGGGTTTTGAATTTGGGTCCTTGCTCTAGCAACACTCCAAATCCCTTCCCTCTAGTCCTTGACCTAGTTACCTTGTCTCCTTCAGCTCTTGCGTCCTACACTATTGACTCCATTTAACCCTAAGGCACTGATCCTAAGACCTCATGCACTGAAGTGACCTTTATAAAAAACAACTCTCAAAACTCTTTGAATCAAACCCTAACTACTAACCCTAGCCTAAGAACTAACCTAACTAACCTATTGATGTCGTCATCCTTGGCTATTATATCATTTGTGCAGCAAACGTTTTACTTTATAAGCAAATTGAATGGTGATTTAAGGCATTTATTGAATGAAGTGTTGATTGGTTACATTGAATGCCATATTGTTCCAATATTTATTGGTGAAGTGTATAATTTTCATTGCTATTGATAAACATGGACTTCGTCAACATTTATTGCCAAATTGCTTATATGTTATTCAGATAGTCATCTATTTATATGAAGTACTAACCCATTGAAATAGCTTGCATATATTATTTGTTGTTTCTTTGTCCCAGGTAGGTATATCTTTTGGGGATTTACTTTATTATTGGTTTTTTAGCCAGGACTATCTGCTTGGTGGTGACTTGTGAGGGGGGGAATTTATTCTTGTCTTATTATCCTTTTTGCCTTCTCAAAACACTAGTTCACCGGGGACGTCTCCCGTGGGCCTTACCACCCTAAAGAGAAAGAACCATCCCATTGTGGTGACATTGGGTGGGATTGGCTCATGTTCCGCCAGTTTGCCTTAAAACCTCAAGCCTTTTATCCTTGCTACAAACTGTGCGATAACACCTCCTTTATCCTATTGATTACTTACTTATATTACTTATCCATTAGTTTCCCTTTTTTTCTTTTATTTCCCTCCTTTATCATGTTGATTACTTACTGCTAGAGTGTCCATTCTTGTGTGATCCAGTTTTGTTTTGGTTAGTAGATGATATTCCATGTTATTTAATGGGAATAGCTTGTTTCAATTTTCAGAATAAGCTTGTGTTTCTTGGGAATAATACATGATAAGGGATAGAGTAGTTGCAACACCACTTTATTCCGTAACTAAAAAGGAAGTTGGTCTGCAAAAATGGTAGCCACAAATCTTGGACTTTGTGTGGCTGCATCACAACATAATTATGTCGTAGTCTAAATGTTCTACTAAATGATTTTTTTTCTGGTGATATTTGAGTGATTATTTCTATATAATCCTAGTTCCCTGGGTTTTTCAGTATGCCGAATCCATTTTTTCTTCAGAAATGGATTTCAAACAACAAAAAATAGTGATTTCGTCTATATCGTTGGATTCCGGCAAAAAACCATTTCCTAGAGAAATTTGATAAATTTTGTAGGAGACACGACACACAATATTACAAGTATATATAGTTGGAATCACATCCAACTATCTTCAAACATAGAGATAGTAGTTGAGAAAATCTCTCAACAACCTCCAACAAATCTTCAACAGATTCAAACCAAATGCAAACAAATTCTATTGTAAGCATTATTCCAACACCCTCCCATAATGCCTACAATACAAATTACAATACTCAACTTTCAACATAGATATTTGCCTTGATATGGTCTTCATCAACACTCCTATCCACTCTGAAATCTTCCAGTATATGCTCTTTCTTCTCCACAACTTTGAGCTTCCCTTTCAACTCATTTAAGACAACAACGCTTCTGACCATCATTGATGAATTTGTAGAATTGATGCTTCTTGATTACCCCAAAGTATAGCCTCGACATTGAGTTATCTTATGGATACACTACCATCTTTGAAATTCCCCGGAAGAACAAATTTCGAAGTTATATAGGATAATGATCTGATTACTGGATATTTTCAGCAGTCAATTATACAACTGACCTTCTTAACCACACATACAATAATATATACATGGATAACCTGTAACTGGTGATCTTGAAACAACGAAGTCCAACAAATCCCACCAACATATGACATAAAGTAGACATAATCAATTAATGATTTGTTCTCTCGATAAAGAAGAATGTTGAGAACCACTAATTGAAATTATGTTACTCTATTCAATTCATTGATTCTTCTAATAAATTTTAAAAAAAATAATAATAATAGCATGCTCAGTATCATAAGAACATACTCCCCTTTCCATAACATTGACCAAATCGAACTGTTGCATACAGGGTAGAATCAGAGACATGCACCAATGTTCCCAAAGCCGCAAGCATCCATTTGATTATATGTAGAAGCCACTACACAGGGAGACAATGTTGCAGATGCTTTAGAAAGTCTTTGCATCCGCTAAGTGTTGAAGAAACTCTAGTAAAAGTGACCTGGTGTACATTGCAATTCTCGTCCCTTTTGCGGATGACATAGAGAGATGAATCAATAAGCTCGGACCATATAGAAAGATAGTAAGTGTAATGACCATTAATTATGTCACCACCACCATTCATTTAACATAAATATAAAAACACAGGTAGAGATTCATGCTGGTCTCGTTGCAATCGCTGGTTCGTTGTTCTTTCAAATCAATTTTATGTAAAAGTATTTGTATGAAAAAAAATGCTCATTCCACCGAGAAAGAAACAGATACCACAGTCCAAGCTACACATTTACAGGTTGATTCCAGTGGATCTGCATGCTTCAATGATTCAAATTTGATTCTAACAACACACACTCTTGGGCAAAATCAACAACCATGATTTCCACACCCAGATCTGCACTCCTATCAGTTTGACATTCCAAACTTCCGCTGCACCACACTTATTTGGAAAATTCAAGGAAGATATGGCTACGGATTTAGCGAATCCAATTCCCTCTCAACAGATGGTTGTTCTTCTTTCCCAAGAACTGTGGCTCTTTCAATCTTGGAATGGTGATGCCCCCTTTCTCACTGGACAATGGGCAACTTCAAATGGAAACGAATACACACACTAAAAATCTACACAAAACACATTGAAATATTTTCTTACGCAACAGAAATCTGCATACACCTATACTATGTATAGTCAATTAACATTCAAATCTCTCCCATCTTTATGGGCCCTCCGTCAAGGGAGTTAACCCATAGCACTCGGCTTTGATACCATGATAAATTTTGGAGGAGACATGGTACACGATATTACAAGTATATATAGTTGGAATCACATCCAACTATCTCCAAACATATAGATAGTTGTTGAGAGAATTTTTCAACAACCTCCAACAAATATTCAACACATTCAAACCAAATGAAAACCAATTATATTGTAAGCATTATTTCAACACAATTAGACAATGCCCATAATTATTATGGATAGCCCTTTTGGCTCAATTATTTTTCATATATTTTTTTATAATAATTCTAATGCAATAACACAATAGGTTTAGCTATTGTATAGCCATCAATAATGGATGAAAATTTGTTTGCAATTGCTTTGAAGATATTTGTCCAAATGATATATTTTTTTTGTACTTCAAATCTTTTGCATAATATGTCAAGAGGCAACCTTTGAGGATAAGGAATATGCAATGATCAACATTGAAGTTGTTATAGTTTTTTTAAGGGATTTAAACCCATTTTAGAAAGGTAATTGAAAAAACACTCTTCAAAAAAATGTAATTTTTTGAAATCATTTGTTATTTATGAATGACAACAAATATCATAAAATGTTTAAAGAAGGGTCAAATATTTGATAACCCATCAATGTCCTCACTTTCAATGCTTGGTTGAAATCATTTGTTATTTATGAATGACAACAAATAAATTATTTATGAAGGGTTATTTATTTGATAACCCATCAATGTCCTCACTTTTAATGCTTGGTTGGACAATGAAATTTGGTTTATCACACAAAACTTGCCTTTGGTATCTAAAGACTAAAATCATCTCTATTTTAGTTGGATCTTATCTATTCCATGATATGATATATCCTTCCACATCATTAAATCCATCACATAGCTAACACCTAGATACATATCTTACCATGGTATTGGTGTATACACTATTTTATGTGTCACTTAATGTAAGCTTTCCAAAGAAGCTCAGAAGCCTTGTCTTTGTGAATCCTCACTTGAATTCATGTGTTATGAGCATTGTTGATTCTTTTCAACATGGGAATTGGCATTGCATTTAGTTTGCATACTTCATGTTTATGAGTCCCAGAGTCACCATAATGTCATTTTCTTTATTATCTTTGTCTTTGGCACTAGTTGTAATGTCATTTCCTTGGTTATCTTTTCCTCCACTCTTGTCTCTATAAAAAGCCAAAACAATTAGTCATAGGTTATGGATGTAAATTATAATGACAATGAGATTAATTACAAAATGAGTTGTGGGGGAAGGTGCAGGGAGGGATGGTGGTGGGCAGGAGGTCATTTCTAAATCCTAACAGAACAATGGAATCATTCTACTCATGGATTCTAGGCATCCAATCCAATAATGTTGCAAAATCTTATAGTGTTCTACAAGGGTTGAAACATCCACAACTTGGTTGTGATTGGAGACTCCTTGTTCATTATTGGATATATGCAACAAGGATCATTCTCATTAGATGTGAGGTTAGCCTAGGTGCTTGGTAGAATAAGACATATTAGCTATTCATTCTCCAATTTGAGTTTTTATCATGTCTTAAGAGAGAACAACGTTGAATTATACGTGTATGCTTCCATGGAAACAATAAAAAAAGAAGAGAATCTAATTATCAATAATTATGTTATAATTAAATCCATCCCTTAATGCTACGGTAGAAATTTTAATGGGGATTATGATGACTCAAAAGAAGCGATTCCTTGAAGAGTGTGGAACATGTAAAATCCAACAATTGACACCAATACTCCAGATTATGAATTTGTGGTGTTTGACTTTACTTTTTGTTAGTTATTCTATTTAAAGTTGTAAAATTGTTCACTATTTTCTATAAATTATTTACTTATCAATATGGAAGGCTTATGATGTTCCATAAGAATCTCCAGCTTTGTATGTTGTGTTGGATAGCCACCTTCTTTGGGTTATACTTTGAATCTTTTTTTTGGATTGTAACTCTCACTACAAGCTTGGTTGAAGTTTTTTATTTTTATAATATAAATGTAACACTTACAATTAAAAAAAGAAAAAAAGAAGAAAATATTAATTACAAATGAGTTGTCATATCTTTTTTTTCATGTTCAGATATTCCATATTCATAGTTATTTTATTGCATTCACAATGTTATATGTTTTCTTGTTAAAATTCATCACATCATTATAGCTTTGGTATCTAATATGCTTATTATTTCAGCACATTGGGGGACCTCTTAACCATTTAGCATGTATTTCATGGCATCACCACTAATACAATATATAATGGGAACAAAACACATAAGTAATAATTGAATGTAAATATTTCAACAATCCACCAATCTTATACAAACAAATTTGATCAAACTCATCATAAAGATAATGTATATTTTTTCTTTAATATATTATTTTTACAAAAATGCAAAAATTCAAAAATTCTATTTAATTTAGAAGCAATGCAAAAATTCTGATTAGATAATGTATATTTTTTCTTTTATATATTATTTTTACAAAAATACAAAAATTCAAAAATTCTATTTAATTTAAATGATTAACAAAAAAAGTGGGTGGAATTTCATATTCTTTATTCCTATTTTCCAGACTTCTTCTCATGGACTGATGTTGGTGGCACATTAATAATAGCTTTGGGATATTATTATAATGTTTTGGTTGCAAATTAGTAATAGCTTTAGGCTATTATTATAATGTTTGAAAGCAACAATGGAATTTGAAACAATTCACTAATCTCATAGTGGCCATATCATAGTGGCCACATGCAACGCAAAGGCTTTTTTTCAGTCATTGAGTTCATCTCGACTGAAGACATAGACTTTAGACTTTATTGAAAAATCTCACTAGTTGTTGTTTAATATTGACAAATACATTGATGTATTAATTAAATAATCAATACCAACTTTTTGATTCATCATATTAATTAATTAATCAATACCAATGTTTTGATTCATCATATTAATTAATTAATCAATACCAATACCAACATTTTGATTAACAATATGATATTTAACATAAAGTAATGAAACAGTGTAATATTCTAACACAAGTTAATAAAGCTATCATATTATCATGGCTCATTGCAATGAGTACAAAACCTTTTAGGCAAACACATCACCACTACAATAACTCTTGTTATAAATATCACAACACACTCTAATCTATCAAATAAATAACGAGTGGCTCTTGTTATAATATCACAACACACTCTAATATATCAAATTATAATATCACTAACACACTCTAATATATCAAATAAATAACATGTAGCAACATGCATACATAAAGAGGAGGTTGTTGCTCATGAGTACTGATAACAATTATTCTCCCCGACTTTCTTAAACTTCATTAATCGCATCAGGGAGGCTGCCAACTTGACTGCCTTGGCCGACGACCGCTTCAACTTCCGACTGTACTTCGCCAATCTGCACATTAAACAAAACACAAGTTAATATTACTTCATATATATTGTTTTGTTGGTACTTCCTATTGCTATTTTCATTGGCTTCATATTGAAACGCATTAATCAATTCACATTACTCATATTTGTGTGATTAAAATATAAAATAGTACCTTCACTGCATTGGCTATCCCGGCTGTAAATGCTACCTCGAAGATGTCGTTTTCATTCCCTTCCCCTGCCCATTTATTGCAATTGTTTATGAGTGCTTTGTCTACCTCCACGTCGATGCAACCGAAAATAACATTAGCCAATAAGCCCTTTAATCTAGCCATTGAATGATCTCTATCAAGATCCAATGCTTTCCATGTTTTGTATAAGCTGGTTTTTGTAGAGGCGCTCCTCATCCAATCCTTGCTGTCGTGAAATCTGTCCTTGTAATTCTTGTCTTTTATCGCTTTTGCTTCCTCTTCATCGGAAAATAGTTTCAGATCCCCTTCTTCGTCAAGTTGGCAAAGTTTGCCCTTCTTGATCTCCTCTTCTTGTAGTTTGAACAGATGCTCTTTGAGGTCACTGTATTTTGGATTTTCAACAGACTTCATCTGAAGATGCTTCTTCCAAATGTCTTCAAGGGCATCGAATTCTTTGTCTGCTGCCTCACTCACTAAATTGGCTTCAGGATTTGAAGAGTCAACGATATCCATGAGGGGCCATGCTTGACAGTAAGCTTGGATAGCATCATCAATATCTGTAGACACAACGTCCTCGTAATAAAAGATCATAAAACGGATCAATGAAACTGCTTTCATCTTCCATGACTTTTTGCCAACCTGCTGGAAATACTCTTCTTCTTCTACAGATATCGCAGCTTCATCGTGCGGGTCCCCTGTTCTATGTTCTTTTAAMTTTATCAATTGAGAACTATCTCTGCCCTTTTTAAATCCTTCTTCCATATGTTTCTCTACTTTTTTAAATGCCGATTCATTTGCTATCCACAAGCTGTACGCGATTTCTCCTGGCATTCTTATGATCTCCAAAGCTTCCTTGTACTTGAAAAATGGATTTTTATGTGTCGGTGAGATATCAAAGCCAGACAACAACACATTCTTTTCACGGCTGAATAATACAGGCCGAATCATTCGGAGTACAATCTCGGAAAGACACCAACATACTTTGCTGAGTAAGACCATGAGTTTCTGCATGCAGAGTGCCATGGTCAGTAACAAGGAATATAGCCGAATTCTTATGATTCTGACAATGCGACGTGCTTGTATGGCTCTTTTGTGAAGTCTTTTCTCTCGAAACAATCGTTCTCTGCAGTGTGCATTCAGATCGGCTTTGAGCTCAACAATATTTCTTGTCCAAAAATCCTCCCAGTGAATCAAGGACCKMAGAGATCTTGAAAAATACAAAACACCGATCAACCATCTGAATAAAATGATGATCCATCCTGTTAGGATAAACRCCAACTGAATGCCATCTGGTATTAGTACCATGYCTCCGAACTTTATGCAGTCAACCACRAAGAACACAATGCAAACTGTAACCACAAGGCCCACGAATGAACTGAAAACTGACCTGGCAATGATATAGTCAGGTTGGGAGGCACGAACTACAATCCAACATTTGAGGATGTGATCCCCAATGCTGTGACACTGTAACTTGTGCCCTTCAGCGGAATTGCAACAACACGAGAGTGCTAAAGGAACATTTCGAGAAATGATATTACGGATGCTTTTACCAGCTAACACAGCACAGGTTAACAGAAAAACCAACAATACAATGAATGTGGATAGGGTAGCCGACGACTCTAGAAACCATTGATGATAAGAGAGTCTCCAAAACGGGAAGTGTGAGTGTACTTGGGCAGAAGACGGAGAAGGAGAAACTACTTCAAATCCAGGAGACGGAGAAGGAGAAGGACAAGCCAGCAATTCCTGTTTATTTACGTTCTGAAAGAAGTAAACCTCAGACATCAAATGTATTATTATAGTTAATGTCAATGCTCTAATATTGCTCTCAAAATTGGTAAAGCTAGAACGCACCATTCCTGGAAGCAAATAACCAATTAATACACAAATCATGATTCTACTGCGAATAATAATCTGCTCCTCTGCCACTAAAAGAGCTTGTTGCAAGCATTTGTCGTCTATATTGCCTGAATCTGCACTTAAATTCAAATTACCCAGAAAAGAGAGCAATTGAATAGTAGGAGCGCTGAGAACGAGAGCTTGTCCAGGAAACCAGTAAGCCTTCCTCTTGAAGGCAGTCCACGCATCCGGTGAGAGAAAGATCATAAATAAAGCAGCGCAAGCGCAAGCTGCGAACAGATTTAGAATGTAAGTAAAAAGTAAAGCATCGTCACCTCCCAAATTCAAAAAGTGAATTAAACCATCATAGCCTCCCATATTGAAATAGCTAACATTCGAAGGTGGTCGTCTTTTTTCACTGGTATGAGATCCAATACACGATGCAGCTCTTTATTTATAAGAAACACGTTCCACGAAGACAACGTTCCAGTTACAAAGAAGGTTCAGGGAAATCAACAGCAGCGTGACCTGATGGGACCACACTCCACAGCACTCGGTTCAAGGAAATCGGACCGCGTGACACGATGGACGAAACCAAACTCCAATCACGCTTGAGTTCACTCGACCAGAAAAGACTTTCATTAAAATTACAGCGAAAAGAGCCGACGAAACGTGGTCCTTAATTCTACCTCATACACTCCGTACCACGTGCGTAGATGAAAACTGACATAATTTGCGTGGGTGATTGTGCATTATAATTAACCTCTTTTCGATAAGTCTTATCAACCATACACTAAGCAAATGATTGGCTCCAGCATACATTAAGCAAATAATTGGCTCCCGAATACAAGGTGCAGCAAATACGAGACCATCTGCTCCCGAATACCGTACCTCCCGTCGGCTGACCCGTTGTCCTCGGCATTGACCAGTTAATCTCGGCATTCAATTCGGAGCGTTTTAATTTAGTGTAGTTGGTGGGAAGAGCGTGCCCGAAATTCAAATTTTGAATACTATTACCTCTACCTTTAGGAATACTATTCAAGATACGCAGTTCCTCCCATATTGCTTTAGTGATGTCAATGCTGAGTGATATTCCCTCTCCCTTTAGGAATGCTGACCGGGAGCAGAGTCAGTTCTTTAGTCGTTCTCCTCCTTCGAAAGCGCAGTCTGCTAATCTTTCTTCTCTTCTACCTAATATTAAATAATCTTCATCCTCATTTTTCACTAAAAGAAGGCACACTATTCTTTTTATTCGGATCTTGATATACGAGCCATCCCTCACCGGTTACATTACAAATAATTCAAGTCCTTAAATGAATGCAGTGTCCATGACATTTTTCCCTTCTGTTGTAATTCCGAATGAGATTCTCATGCATGTGAATTAAGGTACTGGTTATGTGAATAATTTAAGGTTTGATGTTGATGCCTTATTTATTTATTTATTCCTTTTGCTTTGAGAATTTGAGCAAAAAAACCCAAAGATGAATGCCGAGTGAGAAGACGCGCTTTTGTTCTTTTATCCTTTGGCCTTGAGACTTTGAGCTGAAAACAAAGCCTTGAGACTTTGAGCCAAAAAAACAAAAGATAATCCCGCCTGGGAAGACACAAATCTTTAAACATTTGAATTAAGGTTTGATGTTGAAACTTACCTTTTTTCTTTTTCTTTTGCTCTGACGTTTTGAGCAGAAAACCAAAAGATTAATTCAAGTGAGAAGACGTGGTCTTGTTTTTTAATCCTTTGGCCTTGAAACTTTGAGCAACCCGCGTAGCAATACACGAATCATTAAACCTGTGAATTAAGGTTTGAGGTTGATACTTTTTTTGCCTTTTGCTATGAGGTTGTGAGCAGAAAACCAAAAATTAATTTCGACTGGGAAGACGCGTTTTTATTTGTCTTTTTGCTTTGAGAATTTGAGCGGAAAAAACGAAAGATGGACTTTGAGCATTGTGAATACAAATTTAAATTTATAGGGCATACATAATTATATTTTAATTTATGAAAAACTAAAATTATTTCTTTAAAAGTGCGAAATATCAAAATGTTTATAAAAATAGCTTTACATAAATGAAAAAAACTTGAAAAAAAAAGAAAAGTGTATGTATACTTTAATATATAATATTTTATAGATTTTATTTTTTTTTAAGCATTGATTATGATGTCTCTTTTGACATGAGTTGTGGGAAGATTAAAAGTAGGAAATAATCCACTTAGTGTGAATGACTTTGGATAATGTTTTTAAAAGTCACTAATTCACTTCTACCATCTCATATAGGTTATGGGAAGGTTAAAAGTAGGAAGTGATCAACTTAGAGTGATTGACTAAGTCTCTTAAAAGCCACCAATACACATCAACCACTTCATAGAAAATATGGCAAAGTACCTTTGGTCTTCATACACCATGATAGCCTTACTTTCATATGGTTGAAGGTGACAATTTTGGTGATTGATCTCTATGTCATTGTACATGTATGCACACTCCCTTTGAATACCTATTGAAGAATGGTGTTCCATATTTGAAGAATGTTGTAATGAGCATCATTGGATCTACATTGAGATAGATATTTTGAACTATTTATTTCACTTTTTCCTACTTTTATTTAGATGGAAACATCCCTTTAAACGCTGAACTTTACATACAACGTCATTCAGGGGAGTTCTAGTATGAACAATGCTTCAATGTGAATCATTTGATCAAAACTAAAATAGATATTATGAACCATTTATCTTACTTTGCGCTACCTCCATTTAGATGACAACATATCATTGTTTGAAGTTCATGTCATTTGAAGTTCACTTGTGCTTACAAGGTATCGATGGTTGTAATACCCAAGCGAGACAATGAAGATTATTAAATCCTTCATCATTTAATACACCATTAATTCCTTGAACTATTGGATTGTATGTGTCAAAGCATAGGATAAAGAGCACTAAAAATACCCCTCTTTCCATTGATAATTCTTGTTGTATTTTAAGAATTGTTTTTTCCATTATCACATTGCCACTATGATTAGAGTATCATGTATGGTGGAACTATACCCCCATTTATTTTTCTTATCTTTGAATTGACTTGAAACCATCATAAAATGATCAATCACAATCCATGTCAATTAAAACTCTTTGACTTTTTGTTTTTCTAGATTTAACATATATGATTGTAAATGGAGCATTTTGAGTGCAAGTATCAAATACCATGTGTAGGAAACGTTTATCCACCATTTAGACTTTGGGATTCCGACCAACGTGGAACGTCCCATCTCCGGCAACGTATCTGTCGGCTCCCTTAACGTCGTGGGGTGGGTCGCTTCAGCTTCCGTTTCCGTTTAAGCTGTCTGTGGATGGTATGGGGGTCAGCATGACCATGCAGTGTTCTGCATCGGTCCGTCAGTCCGTCAGTGCATGGACTCACATATATGTGAGCAGGGGCTCACATCTCCATCCAGCCGGACGATGTCAGCCACCAAATCATCGGATGAGTTTCTGGGGCGAGTTAAGGTACATAGAGCTAATGGCCGCACTGACCTCCTCAGAACTCTCATAAACTTCCAACAACCACGAGAGTTAAGGTACATAGAGTTAATGGCCGCACTGACCTGCTCAGAACTACCTGCTCAGAACTCTCATAAACTTCCAACAACCACGAGAGTTAAGGTACATAGAGCTAATGACCGCACTGACCTGCTCAGAACTCTCATAAACTACCTGCTCAGAACTCTCATAAACTTCCAACAACCACGAGAGTTAAGGTACATAGAGCTAATGACCGCACTGACCTGCTCAGAATTCTCATAAACTTCCAACAACCACCATCACCGTGCACCATCACCGTGCTGCAGTTGAAAATTTGAAATTTAAAATTTAAACTAGCCGGAAAGAATTGAAATTTTCAAATTTAAACTAGCACTCGTCTCACCCTCTTCTCATCACAGTGGAGCAGAGCGCCACAATACTGTGCCTGTGACAGTGTTAGCAACAGTATTGATAGACAGTACTCGCTAATAATGGCAACATATCTCCGTGTGAGCGTTATCATTCTCTGGCTTGCTCTTGCCCTCATTTTCCATCTGCCGTGGAGCTGTTGGGGATATTGCGACCCAAGATTTCTTCAATGGAATTTTATCTGCTGCTTCTGATGGCTGCGCAGGAAAGACCT